>CP130733.1:36894976-37050538 GCA_030553155.1 Nippostrongylus brasiliensis
GGCACATCACTTTGGCACTGTTCGCTGAGAAACAAAAATTTTCACTTGAACCGGTGTGTCTGTAGATGATCTTCATGGGTCTGCCCATGGAGAAGATGTTCTGTAGGAGACTGTCCACGAAGGTCAGCTCGTTGAGCACATCACTTTGGCACTGCTCGCTGAGAAACAAAAATTTTCACTTGAACCGGTGAGTCTGTAGATGATCTTCATGTTCATGGGTCTGCCCATGGAGGAGATGTTCTGTAGGAGACTGTCCACGAAGTTCAGCTCGTTGGGCACATCACTTTGGCACTGTTCGCTGAGAAACAAAAATTTTCACTTGAACCGGTGTGTCTGTAGATGATCTTCATGGGTCTGCCCATGGAGAAGATGTTCTGTAGGAGACTGTCCACGAAGGTCAGCTCGTTGGGCACATCACTTTGGCACTGTTCGCTGAGAAACAAAAATTTTCACTTGAACCGGTGTGTCTGTAGATGATCTTCATGGGGCTGCCCATGGAGAAGATGTTCTGTAGGAGACTGTCCACGAAGGTCAGCTCGTTGAGCACATCACTTTGGCACTGCTCGCTAAGAAACAAAAATTTTCACTTGAACCGGTGAGTCTGTAGATGATCTTCATGGGTCTGCCCATGGAGAAGATGTTCTGTAGGAGACTGTCCACGAAGTTCAGCTCGTTGAGCACATCACTTTGGCACTGTTCGCTGAGAAACAAAAATTTTCACTTGAACCGGTGTGTCCGTAGATGATCTTCATGGGTCTGCCCATGAAGAAGATGTTCTGTAGGAGACCACTAAAGAAGCTCAAGGAGTTCACCTATGCTAGTAGCACATCACCTTGGTATGGGTCCCAGGTGCTCGCTAAGAAACAAAAATTTTCACTTGAACCGGTGTGTCCGTAGATGATCTTCATGGGTCTGCCCATGAAGAGGATGTTCTGTAGGAGACCACTAAAGAAGCTCAAGGAGTTCACCTATGCTAGTAGCACATCACCTTGGTATGGGTCCCAGGGAAAGCGTCCTTTGCGGAGTGCGTCCTATCATTGAGCGTGGGCCGTGGACCGCACACCGGGAGGACGGACGGACAGACAAACAAACATCTCTTGGTTTCGCTTATATATAGTAAGGATTGAACGAGATAGTAGGTTGCGGAAGCTACAGGGCTGCGTTTTCTTCATTATTCAAGTCAAAATTTGTGACATCTGCTTCATTTAAGATTAGAAACACAACAATCAACAGCGTCTAACTGATAGATCATGGCGATTCAATGAATGGTAGTGACATTTGTCCCATTAATCCTTCCCTAGCGGTAATGACGATTATACTAGATGTTACCTTAGGTTATACCAGAAGGTTATTCGCCGTTACTGTTGCAGATAAATAGAACTCTGCAATCGTCGTTGTAAACGCCACGTATTTCAGATACCTGAATCAAAATCCGGATAACGCCGGTCTCTACCCAAAGCTGAAGAATATCGACGGAGCGACAGTGGATGCGAGCTGCACTAATCCTGGTTTCGAGACTGTCGCTGGAAACTACCTGAAGGTATGTAGGAATTTTTTGGCACTAGAAAGTCAACCATGTGAAAATTCGTTTAGGTTTTTGACGACGTGATAAGCGCCGTTGAAGAGAAACCGGGCGATGTCCAACCGGCTTGCGATCGACTTGTTGCGGTCGGTAAAATGCACCGTACCAAGGTGGGCTTAGAGTCTTACCTAAACAAAACTCGACCATTTATTTATTCATCATTGCACCCGCGTGAATGTGCAATACAAAAAATGTTAGTAGAATTAACAAAATACGTAGTACTAGAATCAGGGGAGAGGTAACAAAAGGATCCTTGAAATTGATCGAACGAAACTATGATTTCTTTTCAAAACAATCAAAGGACTACTTTGTAAGCTACAATATTCTGTTTTATAAGGCCTTCAATCACCATTGTAGATTCACTTCGGTGAGTAGTAAGGAATAAAGTATGCTAATGGATAGACATATGGGACACAAGGCTTGAGAACGGACGACGAAAGAGGCTGAGGACCAAAGTGGAAATTTTAGTCAACTAAAGTCTTGGTAGCCTGATCCCCTGCCAAGAAAAACCCTACAATGTTCATGAGAGCGATATTTATACGTTTAGGTGTCCGGAATGCAAGGCAGTGCTCTGCAAAATATGGAAGAGCCGTTCATCCACATGGTAAAAGAAGCATTGCAAGATCGATTCAACGAAAAGGCCGAAGGATTATTCCGGAAATTCTTTCAGTTCTGCCTCAAGTACCTGTTGGAGGGTTTCAATGGCTGATTTTGTGATGCGTGTACATTTCGTATGTAGGAGGCCCGTAGTTAGTGGCTAGTGGTCACATCATGCGAGCCCCTTTTCGGTCTGAACTCGATGTAATTCTAAAATTTAATCTTACATTATTGAAATCGTAAGAAGCCATCTAGCTCATCCAGCAGCACCGGGTCGATCGATCCTACTTTCCAGTTCCGTCAGTGTCTGAGCAGTCAATTTTGACTGTTACAGCAGTAATATCCAAGTTCTCTCTTTTCTGAACCTCGGCATTATGCATACAATCGTTCAGTTTAATAATCTGCCCTCCGGGTTTTTTAAGGAGAAACCTCTATTGGTGGCCGTTTCGTTTAAATTGAATCACTGTAGCGGTAATGCCGAAACTCTAAAGCCTGATCATATACGGAACTCGTGTAGACTTTCGTTGTCGAAAAATGCTCAAAATCTCGTGTCCCACATGATTGTGGCTGCCTGTTCTTATGTTATTCAAAAGCTTTATTTTTTACTGAGACATTTATACATTTGTAGCTGCGAATAAATATGTTTTTCTTGATTTTATAGATCAAAACTGACTCGACTGACGGATTTCCGTTGTGCTCTTATTTTTCTATGTTGTCATTTGCCGAAGAGTCAAAGATCAGTTGTTCGCTAGTTCACCAACATTTGAAATACTTACTTCAGAAATGGAAATGGGTATGCTAAGAATTTTAAACTCTGTTCGCACTGTTTTCCTCTCCAAGTTCTTCTGCTTTGTACTCGCGATGTGTTCTTTCCTGATCGGTTTGATTTCAGCGTGAGTCACACTGAAATCAAACCGGCATCATCATCAAACCTTCCAAATGTAGCCAATGTCGTGATTCGTGAGAACTAGCTCGTACAACTTTTATATTAAAGAACATATTCTGAGCTGCTGCTGCTAAACACCACTTAATGACAACTTTCGAGGGAATTATCTAAAGCGGCGCTTTTCGACGTCAAAAGCGCCGTAGGCCTTTTTTGCGTGCATTTTCTCGGCCTACTGACTAGGGAGGTTACCGAGCGTGACCCGAAGATTCCGAACGAGACCTATATAGTTTTGTAGAGCGTCGAGCGGGGATTACAGCAATGTAGCTCATTTTTGCTGTGCGCCACTGGGTGGTCCAAAAAAGGCAAAAAAAGCAATCTCCGTTGTTGCATAGGGGCCCTGCTGTTGCGAAGGGGCTACCGGGGTGACGGTCTGGGGTTCGGAATCCCATTTGTTCATTTGCTGTAGATGGTTTTGCCTCGAGCTCTTTTGACTGGAACTGTGCAAAGTTTTGCGATTTGAGCAAAATTTTGCGTTATAACTACCCCAACAAAGTAGGCGAAGTGTTCATTTGTATTCACTCCCTGCACCCCATCAATACTTATATTGCCTACCGATCGCCAATTTTTCAGTGTTTAACAATACTAACAAACAAAAATAAGGAACTCAAGAAGTTTACCTTGCTAGCAATTGTGATATTGCACAACGAAGCAATCAAAACATATGGATTTGGCACACCATATAATGCGCTGTGCCAAATACCTATGTTTTACTTCGTTGTTGGGATGGCTATAACGCAAAATTTTGCTCAAATCGCAAAACTTTGCTCAGTTCCAGTTAAAAGAACTCGAGGCAAAACTGTTTCCCGCAAATGCATCAATGGGGCTCCGAACCCCACACCGTCACATGCAAATCCGCTGCCCTAGCCGCTGCGCCACCACACCGCTGGCGTGGAAAGGTGGCACCCGGTAGCCCCTTCGCAACAGTAGGGCCCCTATGCAACAACGGAGATTGCTTTTTTTGCCTTTTTTAGACCACCCACTGGCGCACAGCAAAAATTAACTACATTGCTGTAATCCCCACTCGACGCTCCACAAAACTATGTAGGTCGGAATCTTCAGGTCACGCTCGGTAACCTCCCTAGTGAGATATGGCTCCGATACTGTACGATAGAGCTGGGCAGCGCATCACAGCATGGAGTTGCCGCTTCAAGCTCTAGTAATGTAATCACTGAGCAGAATCGCTTGAAATCACTTATTCACATAAGTACAATGTAACCCTAAAATTTCTAATAGCTGCCGAAGGAGGGTTGCATTAGTTCAGTAATATGTCTCCCTACCATTATTGGGCTACTGCTACTATACTTGTTTTTCTCCATGATGTGATTATGATAATACTGTTTTCATTTTTATGGCTGCAGTATAAAAGTGATTTCGAGTCTCTCGAGATCTCATTTTTAGTGCAAGCAGTCTACACTCGTCTCGTATGAGGTTATACCTCGTGAAGTCTTTGCCGATAACATGGTTGTTGTTCATCACTGTTAGTCCGTCAGTGGTGTTTTTTCAGCGTTTCAACATCACAATCTGACTCATTAAAGGTGTGTACTCGAGAGGACAATAACACTGCTACTAATGGGACCTCAACTACTCATCCACCTGCGACTACTGAAAGCAGCGATCGGCAAACAACAACTACATATTTTCGGCCACGCCCTCCCTATATTCCCATCAGGTCCGAGTTTCTTTGTATGCCCTCCCAAAAAAGGCAAATCGTACATAACTTTCTCATCTAATTCCTTCATCACATCTAAAACTTTTTAGTCCTGCACCTGCTTCGAAAAAGAAGAAAGGCGGATTTTCAACGGAGTGAGTCCTTTGGTCTGGTCTTCCTCCTTTCGCCATACTCGTATCAGAACATTAATTATTCTCTTCTCTTTATGTTTAGTGGTGGGCATATATAGCTGCTACAATGCTCGGCTTCACGTTATCCACCGTCACCACTGACGGTTCACTGGTTGAGATGATACTTAACGATGTTGTCAGTCCATTTTTGGCTTTCCGCGTTCCTGATTCGGCCAACCGTTGCTCGATCATCGACTTTGAATGAAAGTGTCGATTGATAGGCATCCAGTCGGCTCATTCAACTAAACCGTGCCGGTGAAGCAGTGGTGTAGTGACGAGCCAACACTTGTATCGTCCGTATCGTCCGTTTTGTTATCATACGTATCATTGCTTCATTGTATGTAGTTGTATGGAGTTTCAACATGTAATAGACGAAGTGGAGTCGACGCGATATTGCAGTTTAGCCTTTGTCCACATTAGCCAATAGCACCAATAGGGAAACCCTTGGGCACTATTTAAGATGTTGTATCCCACCGATATGTTGAGCTGTAATCGCCAAAAGCCCTGCGAAATAGTGCGCGGCGGGAGGAGACGCAGGCGCTGACTCTACGCAAGGCACACACTATTTAACGTGAGAAAGCTCAACATAGCGGTGGGGTACAACATCTTAAATAGTTCCAACCCTTGTAAAGTTCTCACTTGCATTACGAATATGCTCTGTATTTAGTTATTTTTTTTCATGTCAGTATATAACAAAAACACAGCAGCAGAGTTAGTAATAGCTAACGAAACTAACCGCGGAATTGAAAATAAAAGCAAAAATGTAATGATCAAGGAAGGGATGACTGCGGGTGCTCATAGGTAATTGTAGTTGAAAGGAGTTGGCTTGGCTAAAGCACTGGTTAAAGAAACAAGTGTTTCCTGCTAGTAGCAGGACTTTTGGCCTACGCACTACCTACGATCTTAAAAGCATGCAACTGGAGAGTTCGACAGAGTACCAACCACAGTGCACGAGTGGTTGGTACTCTGTCGAACTCGGTTTTTTCTGTATCACTCGTATCACCTGTTTACCATCAATTTGCCCGAGCGTGCACCGGAAACGTCTTCAATCGTCCCTGTCTCGTCTCAAGGTAGACCAAAGGGTCCTGCTTGCTCGAAGAATTTGAAGCATTGAATCTTTCGTCCAGGAATTTGACGAACTGGCTCGGCAAAGGTAGGCGATCTAGTGTTCCACTGACCTTTCTGACCTCCATTGAAATTCAGTCACTGACGGCCCTAGTACAACGATCGTCACGGAATCGCATTACCTGCCTGCTCGCCCAACCTGATCTTCGTTAACCTGCGCCATGCGATTGCGCCTCTTGCCTTCGACTGTTGACGTAGCTCGAAACTCCGTATGCCGTCTCTCGTCCGGATGAAGCGAGTACGGATGAAGCGAGTCACTTCGAGCATCCTTCTCTCTATACTTCGTTGTGCGGCGCGAATCGCATGTTCATCCTGCTCAAGCCCAGAACTCTGATGCGTCTTCAGTGCAGCAAGAACGAGGAGGTCGAAGACTTGAAAGCGGAGTTCAGTGTTCTTCCACCTCCTCACTACCGCCTCAACACTCCTGAAGGTCCCAAGCTGTTCTTTTCTTCCTGCACAGCCCTGGACTCAAGTCAATTGGGCATGGTTTTACAGTCCACTTATAACCCTTTCATTGTCTCCTGCAACCAACGGTTATCGCACTCCCTCTTCTTTAGAGCTGAAGAAAACGCAAAGTTGAGGATGTCATAGGTGCGGTTAGCGACTCCATTGGCCTGCTCAGTCCAAAGAGAAGGATCACTGACCAGCCCATCAGGTGTGATACTGAATAGGAATGTAGAGAAAAGTGGACGTCAAACCGCTCTGACTGTCTTGTTACCATAATATCTGCGATGTTCGTTTAGGAGCCTTTCTTTCATTGCCTCTGTCATTTACGTCTTGGAATAGTATATTATAAAGGTATCTCTTGCAGCACAGTTCTGTATGTGATTGGTATATCTTTGATTGTATCTGGGAGTATTGTGTCGTTTACACTGTGGTTGCTTTCGAGAAGAGCACGTGGTGAGCTTTTTCAGCTATATGTGAGAGTAAACGGCGTGTACGAGTCCATCGAGCTCCCTGGCCCGGGAGGAACACCAAATTAAGTGGTTTGGGGTTTGGCTGCTATGTTTCGTAATTAATTTACGAAAGAGGCTCAAGCAGTCTTCCAACGACAAAAGACATTCAATAAGCTTGAAGTAGACGTACACGAGGAGTGGAAAGTGGGATAAAACTGTTGGAAAAGGAAAAACTAAGGCGGGAAAGCAATAAGCGTACTTCTGACTATAATTTTTCGACAGAACTAAAGACACTGTGTTTTGTTTGTCATCATATTTTTTCTTTCAGCAAGAATGCAGGAAGAGGTAAGTTCATCGTTTTGTGGGTCGGTCTTATTATTAGGGTGACCCAAAAGTTCGTGTGCATTTGTGATTCTGACTTTCTTTATTCATAACTCAAGAAAAACAAGTCAATTATCAGTAAGGTAAGTTCCACGGTTTAACACAACTCTTCGCCAGCGATCAGGTAAGGCGTCGACACTGCGTCTCCAGAAGTCTGCACTCCGTGACTCAATCCATGCCTGCCCTTCCTTTTCAACATGGTCCCTTGAATTCCTTACCGGCGCAGTAGTGCTAAAGTGACCGAAATATGCGAAAATCGCATGGAGAGATGTCTGGGCCATAAGGCGGATGTGGGAGAGAACTGATTCCGAGTTCAGGGTGGCCAGGGTGACTGAAGATTTGTGAGGCTTTGCGTTGTCCCACAAAAGAAAACGGTGGGCCAGTTTTGGACACAGGAGAGCAGCTCTACGTTTCACCTCCTGCAGTTCTTCGCAAATAGTCTCGGAGGTTACCGTGGTGCTATCAGGTAGGAGATTGTAGAAGACAAGGCCATGGCGAGAGAACCAGAATGACTGCATGAGCTTCTTCCCATGGATGTTACGCTTCACGTAAGTAGGGGGAGGCGCGTCGTGGTCAACCCATAGTGGGTTACGGCTAGGGTTCGACCAGAAAACCCACTTTTCATCTTGACTTATTATCGAATCCAACAGCCACCTCCTGTGCACACGAGCGAGGTTCGATGCACATATGTCAACTCGCATCCGTCTCTGCTCCTGAGTGAGATCATGAGGCACTGTTTTTGGCCTTCTCGCGACCTTGCCAGCTTGATGTAGAACACGCCGTACTGTTTTTCGCGGAGCTCCAGTAGTCTTCTCAATTCTGCGCAACGAAGACTGGGGGTCTTGTCTCAGTGCGCAGAGAATCTCGTCATCATCTGCGGAGGACGGTCGAACTGACCTTGAATTGTCTTCCAGGTTAAAACGGTCCACCACTCTGTCATCCAATTTCGGGAGAGGACGTCCTTACCAAACCGATTTTTATCAGCTCTGTCGCCTGCCTCCTTTTAGGCCAGAACAGAAGCAGTTTAACCAAGTGCGACGTGCGTAAAAACGGTAAAAACGGGCATATTCCTTGCAACAATGCGCAACCAGCTATCAGCAAGATAGGCAGAACAGTGGAGCAAACCATGCCACATCCAATGCACGTCAAAGAAATGTGTCATCAATCATACAGGTAGAACAAGAATAGTTTGAACAAATGCACACGAACTTTTGGGTCACCCTAATACCTCAAAATACCATGTTATATCAGCTAGACTTTTAGCAACAGTCACCTCGTAAAGTGCCTTCTGAAGTGATCCAACTCAGCGAGTTTCAAGAAAGAGGCCCGCTAGTTTTACAAGCACGAATGAAAGGACGAGTGGTTGGTTTTTCGAATTGTTTTGAAAAGGAAACGGTCTCTTTCAAATCCATCTTTCTTATTCCAGAAGCATGCCTTGGATGACGATAAGTCGGGCAGTTTGAAGGAGGTGCAGTTCTATCCCAAATATAACGAAATTTATATCATTGGTTCGGACATTGAGCAGTTGGAGGGGGTATGAGTGTTTCAGTTTCTATGGCTTTAACGTCCCGTCTTTTTTGTTTTGCAAAAGATGCAATTCAGATGTCACAGCTCTCCATGCTGTCCGGGGAGAAGTCAGGGGAGCAGGTAGGGGATTTCGTATATCAGGTTTTTGGCTATCCAAAAGGTAGCTGGAGGCGATATGGTTTCCGCGGGAGGTTACTTTCGATAGTGGTACTTTCTGACGACCAATCCTTCGACGGCTTTTTCTCATTAGTTTGTAGTTCGCATTCTCCATCAAAGGAATACTCTGGTCATTGTGAAGCATTTTAGGCTTCTCCTCAACAAAAAGGGGGTTACCCTACGATGGCAACCGAAGCGAAAAGACAAGCAGAGCTGGAACGCGTCAGGGAAAATGAACGTCGTATAGCAGAAAGTGCTGTACGTCGTCGGGCAAGAGATGAAGCCGCTACTGCATCTTTACAGGGACAACCTACTACTAGTGAGAAGGAAACGAGGAGCATGAAAGACTCTAGCATTAGATCGTTGAAACCAGATTCGCCGGACACACTTCTCCCGGAACGCACTCAGCTCAGCCAGAGAACAATGCCATCAGTACGAGAAAAGCGAAAGAGCGATCAATCCTCGAGCCCGCAAAAGTCGAAGAGAGGAGGAACTGACTCGCCAGGGTCTCCGTACCAATCTCCGTACCAGTCTCCGTACCAGTCGAAGAGAGAACTAGTTGCCCCGACACTCCCAACGGGGTCTCCGTACCAGTCCAAGAGAGAGGAACTTGATTCGTCTCGTCCGCTTGGTTCTCCGTATCACTCGTTGAGAGAACCGCCAGAGCCTTCGAAGAAAGAGAGGGATGAGTCGCGCTCAAAACCACCTCAGGCTGTTCCTCATGGTGGCAAGACAATTGGGACCACCCACACTGTAAAACCCACTCAATATCGAGCACGATCAAAGCCGAGTAATGACGGCAGAAAAGCTGATGCTCTCGGAGTCCGAAGGGGATCGCGTGCTTCTCCGTCGCGTAATACGGTGGACTCGAAATCTGATAGCGATAGATCGCAACCTCATACATAGGCCAAGTCCTAGTGGCGCGATTCGTAGTTTTGCAAATATGCAAAGTTCATTTAGAACAATACCGAACAGTACTTTCTATGTTAACTATTACATATCAACATTGTACAAATCTCACAAGTCGATATTTCGTTCATTGTACATTGTGTTAATGACTCCATTAAAATTGGTTTCAATTCTCAGAAGAGAGTGCGGAACCATTTCAATAAACGTTTAAAGCGTATGTGGCGCGCTTGACATTTTCGTCGGTCATTCGTCCCTTCTGACAAACATTTCAGGAGACGATTGTGTGGACATTTTCCGTTTTCAATCTTAGAAAATGCGTTGGAGGAATTGCTAGACCGTGGTTCCGTACCCATTCTCTTCAAATTCTACATAGGCGCAACAAAAGCGAAAGTCTTCGTCCTTTCTTGCGTCTGATGTTAGATTACTACAACTCAACATTCTGTTCGAAAGAGACAAGGAATAAGAACGAATCTTCGACGTTAGTTTTTTCAGAAACGCTCCTTATTTGCACATACCTTATGGTTTAGAAATAGCAGGGGAAATTTGGAAGTGACATGCCCCAAACCTTTCCCACTGGATTCGGTGTGTCTGTAGGTGATCTTCACGGGTGGAGGTGATCGGAGTAAAATTTCATTTCGGTGGATGCACTTATCGGGGTGGAGGACGGGTGGGCGAGCCTGCGTGGCTATAGATGATCTTTGTGGGATCATCTACGGAGAAAATCTTCCGGAGACCACCCAAGAAGTTCAAGAAGTTCATTCCGGCCAATAGAGCAATTCGGGTAACTGAATAGGAAGCCTTTTTGAGACTGTGAAAATCATCTCGACGGGTTTTCTGTACTAATTATTTAGCCTTGTTCGACTAATCTACATTTCCATCTTTCTTCTACAATCGATCCGTAATGAAACGCCGAAAGAAACGTTTCATCCACACGTGAACCACCACAGTTTCAGTCGGACCATCTCACACCCTATCGCAGGGTATTTAGAAGCTTTTCATTAGCTCCGTCGTATTTTTAAGGGTATTGGTCCTGAAGAAGGACTGCTACAATGGGGTAGTTGGCCGCACAACGAAAATGTGGTTGTGTACCGTCTACTCGTTGATAATTTTCTCTTGTTCTGTTCCAGTAGGAAATTGTACCCGTAGGTAAGATCAACGTGATTATTATTTTCAACGGGAACTTCTAATTTTATTTTTTTAAAATTTTGTGTTTTTGCGGCTTGCAGCTATGCCAGTAGTATCAAAAATGTAATCGTAGTGCTGGAATCATCGCAAAACTTGCGGTTCCTTTTTCTGTAGTCCTTGTTTACACAGCTTTCGCTTCACAAGTTTTTCGATGTTAGTTCTGGCGTACCAGGGCTACCTAAAACTGTTGAATCTGTCCCATACCTATTTTGCGAAAGGGATCTTTTTATAAGCGTTGGTTGCCACTTGATGTGTGTCACAAAGCGTTTTTACTTCTTGATTCATAGTTTGATGTTTTCTTAACACTACTGTTGTCTAGATGATCACGGATTCAGGTATTCCAATCTCGTTCCTGCTGTCGCCACGCCACGCATAAATGAGAAAAATTGCAAGGTATGCATTAGACGAGCAATATTGGTACCGCGGTCTACAAAATCCATACAGCATATGTTTGTGTACATACATTTCTAGCGTTACAGTCAACAGTCACTTTCAGATCGATACGAGCGATTTGGGCCACTATTATCTTCCTGTTTATACTCCCTACATTTAGCAACCTAGAGACGCCGACAAACATTAACGTGACTTGTTCAGAAAATGTTTGTACAAGGTACAGTTACAAGAAAAGATCAAATTTTAAAATTTCAAACATCGAAAATTGAAATTCCATCGAACAACAAATCGTTTCCAGAAAACCAAATCGAACTCAGCCGGTTTTTGAACCATTGATCTCTTATTTCTTCGGCCAAGCGCTTAATTCTAATAATCTTTAATCCACTTACTGATCTCGTTTGATTGAAAAGCGTACAAGATTATATTCAACCATAATTTTCATGAACTCAAAAAGCTTGAAAGTTTTCAAGTCTTATATGTACATACATAGTAGCTCTCGCTGCTTCACTCTAATTCGATAGTGCCTCCTACTATAGAAACAAAGGACTCTTTCTAAATTTCCGACAGCCACCTGAAATTTGCTCGCCGTCGGCTTATTCTTTTGAATGTGTTTTACAATTCGTGTTTTCTGCTCCAATTTTGCTTTACTGTGGGCGAAGCAACATGAGGACCTGACAAGATCTAGCACCTTCGAATGAACCGGTAGATTCAGATCTGGGCACTATGCATGATTGCTCAACGACCGATTTTAATTGAGAATGTTCAATTTCCAGCAGTGGATGTTATGAAAATTTTCGCGACTCGAAAACGAACAAGTGGATTGTTCTCACATCCTGGAGCAAGCTAACCAATGCAATTGCGGTTAGTCATCGAGTTTGTTCTAGTCATTGTTCGAGGTTTTGTTTTTAGGGAACCATCTCAAAGGCTCCATCTCTTATTTGCTTTTTGCAGTTTCCAATATGCTCTGGCGCACCTCTGCTTCAGAACATTTGTTTCAGAAGCTGGTGTATCTACAAAACTGGAAAATTGTTGTAGTAAAGGAAGGCGAAAGACCGCAACAAGAAGTGTTCACATCGGAGAATATACACCACGTCAACGCGTCGTCGGTTGCTGAATTAGGTGGATCGATTTCTAGTCTTCTGCAATTTCACTATTTTTATTTAATATTTCATTTGTATTTTTAGATTCATAATTTTTTGTGCTTGACCCTGCCGCGAATCAGCTTTATCCTGACCTTTTTTCGCAATTACTCGTACCGCTGCTAAGTTGACGCGAATACATTTAGAACTCTTGTCTGAGCCGTTGCCGAGTACGTGCCAGTTTAAAGGGGAACCTGAGACATGGAGCCCGCCCGGCAATGCATGCAAAGGGAGACTGATACGTGCTATAATCGTTGCACTCTAACCCTCTTCGATACTAAAGTCAGCGGCTAATTATTCCAGTTTATGTTAAATTCCTGCCATTCTTCTTCTTCCATAATGCATTGAGGCATTCTCCAAACTCATAACCAGTGGTGTGCGGAACTTCCGTTTCCGTGTTCCGAATTCTGGTTTCCGGCCGTTTTTTGGCCCTTCCGTTCCGTTTCGTGTTCCGCTTTCTTTTTGGGCGGAACACGGAAACGGAAGAAAGACCTCCACTGTGCAAGCTAACAAAATGGAGATTGAAGTTATTGCGCTGACGTCGATACGATCCATTCGAATTCTGGTAGAATGAAACCAATGCAGCGAAGTACACCCTCCCTCAAGGGAAACTTGCGATGAAGCATTTGTCGGCACCTGCCATATCGTCCGAGTGCGAGAGATTGTTTTCTTCTGCTGGTTTCATTGTAAACGATCTGTGACAAAGCCTCTCTCCCCAGAGTCATGAAAAAACTGCTGTTTCGCCACCGCTACATGCTCGATTCAGGCTTTTAATTCTATTTGAAAGCATTCTCTATCACGCCAAAAAAGTCAGTCTTGCTCTACGTACTTGTCTACGGCTTATAATGGAGTTTATAAAGATGAATTTCCACCGTTTACTTCGGAGTTATCACCAAACGTTGAACACCTTCACCAAAATAATAGACACATTCTAGTGGAAACAAAACGAGCACTCTATAGGTACCTTTAGAAACAGAAATGAAAACTTTTGTGGTCCATTTTTTCTAAATTCCAATAATTTAGTGATTTTTGCACTATTTCCGGCTTCCGTGTTCCGTATTCCGGTTTCCGGCCATTTTTGACCATTTCCGTTACGTCTTCCGCCTTCCGCTTTTTTGAAAAAAATTTCCGCACACCCCTGCTCATAGCATAGGAGTTACCATACAGAGAGGGTATTATCAGTGACAGAGCTCCTCTTATTTGGAAATTGTTACTAACTCTGAAAGTTTCCACTTTCTCTGAAAGTTTGATTTTTTTTTCGTGTCTGAGCACCATTTCTGCTTAACTAACACATTTTTCTTATTCAGTAGCACATCCATGTTTAGGATGTAACAATAAATAAATAAATAAATTTAGTTTATTTGATTTTTTATTAGTGGCATATTTTATGTTTTATTTTTACGTTAAGATTTGTTTTTTCTTATTTCTAGAGCGCCCTTTGTGGAGCGGCAAGAAGTACTATTCACATCAGATCTGCAGAGAGATCGATCTCCGCCCCAGCCTACCGAAGCCTTCCATCCCTCCGAGGTCGAGTAAATTGATGACAGACATATCTGGGTGAACACACTGCCTTGGTACAGCAGCTGGCTCCGGAATTTGTTGTATCGGTCAAGTACGATTGAACCATGCATGGGTGACGAGTGCGTGGCGCATTCTTAGGAAACTGATCAACGCCGACCACTTTACATTTCACCTTTTTTCAAAAATGGAAGAAAGGATTAAGAAAGATGTAAAATAAAAAAGCACAAAAATCACTGAGACTATTATGTGGGAATCTCTAGTTCGCCATGTCGTTTTGTTTTATTGAGTTTTCAATTTCTTATTTCTTCCCTTGATGATGAATCTTACGGCGCTCTCCGGCGCACTAGCAATCTTTGCCGCCTTGAATCGATTGAAGTCTAAAATCTAGACCTTTCAGATCTAAGCTCAGTTTTCGGACTCATTTTGGATAACGAGAGCATACGACGGAATATCGGCTATTTGTATGCTATAAAGAACGGTGCAAAATACATATACGAAGGCGACGAGAATTTCGAGCTTTATGGTATTCTACTTAAAAAGTAGCTGTTCTTGATATCAGCACTTTTCTCAATCTCTGTTTTCCGACGATATAAATAAAAATTCAGGTCAAATTTCGGCGGCTTTCGACTTTGAAAAGCACGTCAGCGGTCTGTGGTATTATGGAAGCGAACTCCCGTTACCCAGGTTTACATATAATTTTTGCATAGAACAATTTTCAGCAATCACTTGTAGAATAAGTGAGCACCTTGTTCAGACAGAGGATATTCCATCCCACCGAATTCTTTGCACTTCGAACTGAGAAGCCTAAAACAGAGATGCGCAAGGTACGATTCTGACAGACAGCTGTAGCTTCAAGTATTTCAAAGACTTTTTGTAAAATTACTTTTACTTTTACCTTTACTTTGCTTTAATTACTAAATACTCAACAAATTTACAGAAGTTCACTCGCCCTGAAGGTCGGCTATGTCTATGCCGGAATCGACCAGCTCCTGCTGTTCAACATGCTGTCGTTCAAGCTGAACAGAGGTAAAGTAGAGATTTTGGGATCGATCGGATCCCCACGGACGCGCCACGCATTTGTGTTCCTTTCGTAATCGTAGAGGGTGAATGGTGAATGCGTATTTGGCCTATACAATGACTCGCGGGGGCAAGCCGATATATGAGGTCAGTGTTTTTGCCTACGCAGACAAGTCTGACACCAATTTACCCGACTTCGGAGAAATAGTAGGCTTGGTTTGATTGGGCGAGGATCGATCGCCCGACTGTGGGCGTGTCACTAGCAGCTCCTACCATTGAAACTCAAAGAAATTCGCAGGCATATTAACCCATTGACGACCGCGCGCTTCCTGCGTGTCTGGCGCGTGGGACCGCGCGCACGTGCAGTGATGAGAGTGCGTCAGCGGCATTAACTGTTTTCAAAATGATCATAAGAATAATCTTTCTGTGTATATTGTTGATTTTCAAAAACTCCTCATGTAATCATTCGATGTGGACGATTTTTAGACCATTTTTTGAGCTTGTTGAAGGGTCGTTCACTTGAAAAATATGTTGAAGCATTGATAAAACAGAAAATATAGAATGGGTAGTAACATTGCCTAAATGGACACTACTATCCACAGTGTCTCCCAAGAGGGAGGAACCGTAGCCCATCGCTGGGCTACACGTCCCACGACACCCAAAAGTGTAGCCCGTCGCTGGGCTACATGTCCCACGCGATCCTAAAGTGTGACCCACCGAAGGGCTACATGGGTAGTAACACTTCCCACATGGCCCGGATTATAAAGGTCCACGCGGTGCGAAAAATGTATCTTACCGGCGAAACACATGGTCCTCCGCAGACCAAAAGGTGTGTCCCGCCGGCGGGACACGCGGTCGTCAATGGGTTAACAACCTTTCTGACCTGTTCACCCTCTACGCACCCAATTACACCTATTCATGACATAGTTAACCAAAGGTGTATCGCAATAGGAGAAGTATAAGGGATTTGTGGAGCTACGAGACCGCAACGTGAACCAATACGCTGAAACAGATCATAAACAAGGTATATTCAAAAGTAAAAAGATCCATCGATTCAATCCATCAATAAATGCAACTGAAGCGGGAAAGGTGAAATCCGTTTTGCTGGTAAACCTTAGACGACAAATTCAATGTATAGACCCTCAGGAGTCTTCACTTTCGTAGTGTGGATAGATGGGTAATAGAAACCACCACCGAAGGGAGTCAATATCGATAAAATAAATCACATCGTAAGAACTAACAACGATTGATAAGTCATCCTTATATTGGCAGAAAATTGTGTCCACTTTCAGTACTCTTTGGAAAGACCATGCTGAGATCAACAAATTCGCTCCTCCGATCACTATTGGAGCAGGTGCGGTTGATGTTTCACGACAGAAATTCATACAGAATCACAACATGATTGTTGCTTTTAATTCCAAATATCGATTTATTTAAAATAGTCAATAAAATACTACTCAATCCCTTCATAATCATTATCAACAACGAGAGATAAGGAATGAAAGTCAACAATCACTTTCTTGAGTGGAACCGCTATTCCCTAACAACTCATACGCTCTTCAATGTACGTTTGCATGATTTTCCATTCCTTGTAATTGGTACAACCTAATCTTCGCTCTCGTTCTCCGCAAAAGATCGGATTTCTCGCTAGCAGAAAGGTAAAACTTGAAGCGGTTTAGAAATTAGAGCTCAACGATGACAAAAAAGGGTAAGGCCCTTGTTATACGTTCGCTCACCCCCCAGCGTAACTCGTCCATTCAGTATCAGACACCGTGGGGCCAGGCACGTTTGTACGAGTTATCATGGTGACGCTGGCATGGTGAACTCGTACAAACGTGTCTGGCCCCACGGTGTCTGATACTGAATGGACGAGTTACGCTGGGGGGTGAGCGAACGTATAACAAGGGCCTAATACAGCAGACTGACGCTGTTGAAGAGTTACCATTCGCTGGAAAAGTTCAATGAGAATTACGTATTTTTAACTCGCAAATTAGTATTTCAGACGTGCATATACAGGAGAACATCAAGGTAACGGCAATTTTGTTGTGACGTCAAAATTCCAAAAATTCTAGGAACATATTCGATCTGGCAAGCGGATCACACCCTTTTTCACTATAAAGCATTTTTTGTTCTCGTACGACCGTTATCACCGAAACTCAGGTGAGTGATTTTTCAAACTTGAATTTTTGAATCTGAATTTTTGAATCAAAAAATTTTTGGTCAATATCGAACGATCATTATATTGCGCGTGGTTCAACAGAAAAAGAACTGACCATGTCTTTCCGAGAAGTTGTACAAGTTCATATATTTTTATCTGATTATCATACATCGGAATATTTTACATCACTAGGAAATACAATTGTTTGCGTAATAGTTAACAGTGATACTCTTTAACGTAATAATTCACTTTCAGGATCAGAACAATTTTCTCACTCTACGCACAGAAACTTTTGAATTTGGTAGGGCTCAATCATGGATTCTATCCAGTCGATGTGATACCAGGTACAGCTGGATACGACTCTTTTGATGGGAAGGAAGGAGGGTAAGACACCACCGTAAAATTCGGCTCAAACGTGGGCATTCTTTTTTGTTGGTGAATATTTTGTAGAACTATAGATCAACTAATTCACTTCAGTTTAACATGGCAAGAGATCAGCGCTATCGTGTCTTTGTTCGAGTCGTGGAAATGTAGCCATTATCACATTCAAAAGTGCATGATCGATCTGGCCAAAATGTTGAAGTACTCTTTTTTTCCAAATTCTTACGGCGGAAGAGGTGTGCAACGCATTTTCGCTCCAGAAATGATCGCTACCTTGAATTGGAGCACATCGTCCTTGTACACTCTTGGATCCAAGACCTCAAGGCAGTTGGGTGAGTTGTATACTCACGTCTTTGATTTTCGACAAAGAATTCATCCCTCCGTGGTCGGGTAGATTTGTACCAGCCTCGTATAGGAAGGTGAAGACACTGGTCTGGTATGTCGGCTGCCTCCCGCAAGCCATTGTATGGGGCGAAAACGCATACATACATCCGCCTCTACGATTCTAAATGGAAGACGAGTGCATGGCGCGTCCTTAGGGGACTGATCAACGCCGACACCTTTGACTGTACCTTTACCATTTACCACCGAATTTGTACCTCTAAAAGACTCAATCTCATTCAAAGATGCCGCAAGTTAGATAGAACCGTGCTCTCTTTATTTTAGCTCAACTGTTAGACTTTTTTCTCCAAAATTCCTATCGTTCCATGTTGAAGTTACCCGTTGTCATTCATATTCGAGTCATTTGTTGTTTTGAAAAACTTTAAAATGTTTAAAAGCTTATTGGCGACGAGGCCTGACTCATATTATGTAATTATTTATTTATTTACGCCTTTTCACAAATGAACTAGAAATTGTTAGTGTAATACAGAGCAGGGAGACTCGATCGAAAAGGAAAAATGAGATGGAACAAAACAAAGCTCATTTGCTGCTTGAAAAAGCTTTGAGAATGACGTAAAAGGGTTTTCGCTGAGAAACATACCCGTTCTTTGAACTACAGAATTTTTACGCGCAGATACTTTTTATTAACCGCAGTTGAATGGAAAATAACATGAAATGACTCCATTTCTTTTAAGATACAAATTTCCACGAATGGTTTACGCTAGTCGGAGATTGTCAAATCCCTGCGAAACTCGTGGGAATGGTAAATGTCGTCGAGCAAATCTTGAACTTATGTACTCCGTCAGCGCCCGATATAGATCACCACAAATCGAACAAGAGTCCGTATGTTGTTTATTGAAGTATCGACTATTATCCATATTCATTATCCAATATTAATAGTTTTTTATTTAGTACTTTGGATAAAAAACTACTATACTCCAGATCAGATTTTTTTCTAGACTTTGACCAGAGCTAGGGCGAAAATCAGCGCGTGTCGAGCACTACAACGATGGTGTGCCTGCTCAGATAGACGTAAGCTGTTTTACCGATTGAAATTTATTATCATATAATTTATCATTTTATGATTCATTTAGAAGGCGAAAATGTTCTCCCTTTTCATTTTCTTTCTTTACTTTTGTTTTCGTTTCCATCAATAAGGTTCGCGAGCGTTATCTTAGCATTCTCTACAAGTACAAAGTTCTTTCCTCCTCAAACCACTGCATTGATCTCAAAAGTTCTCTTCTCATAGTTTCTAAAGTTGTTATGTGAAAGGATGAATTTATGGTAGCATCCAAATCTGACTGTCACTGAAGCTAGAAGATTCGAGGAAAAGCATTTTCAATAATATCTACCTAACCTCGTAGCGCGTGAAATAAAATCGACCATTTCTTTTTGCTTAGTACGCAGTTCTTTTTCATTTCCGGGTTGCTCGTGAGCACTTAGCCAGAAGGACTACGTCACAGACTGCTCCTTTTAATGCACTACAACACGGTTTTGTGAAAAATCCATGGGGGAGCTCTTTGACATCCCTTCATGTAAAATATTAGGTTGGAAACTAATTTCGTGGACTCTCATGCACCTTCCACTAAAGTGTTAGTTACGAAATAAAGAAAAACGTTACCCAAACGAAATGTGAACCATCAAAACGAATAGGTAGTTCCCCACTCTCAGGTAGCTGCCCCATTCCACTCCCAAAGAAATGCTGAGTTTTTTGGGAGGAATTAATTTCATAGGTGCACTTTGACCTACACCTCATTACAGGATCGCCTTTGCCCCAGATAATGCAGGAAAAGCCAAAATAGATACTAATCATGAAGCGCTTTATCCGTACTATAACCTGCATGAACAAGGGTCTCCCAGCTTTAATCTTCGGAATTTCGTAGCGATCAAAACGTTCAAGTGCGGCATTCGAGCCACCCATCTCCGCGATGGGTCAAATCGCAAGGCATATTGCTCACTTTCAGAGGAAAAGTAAAATAGTGCAGAACCTTTTCAGTTGAGCTATTTGAGCCCTTGACTTCTAGTATCAATATAGGTGTTGCCCAGCTCTGCTTTCTTCCGGCGAAAATGATTATGGCCTTCCGACCGAGCTCCGTAGGTCATCCAAAGCGCACTTTTCCGTTCCTTTGCAACTGCCTTGTTCAGAATCGCTTGATATTTTTAAGTGCCATCAGTCGTTTCAGGACATCATCCCCATATTCGGCCCCACAAATTGTTATGCTTGAGTAACCTAGTGGCTAGGCAGGTTCTCGTGAAGAAGGCCTTGGCAAACGCTGGTTTTGGGTATTTTAATTACAAGCAGAACAACATTCCCAGCAAACAAAAGTAATAGGATTAATGAACGGTTTTGAAAACATCTTGATATGCGCTATCCAACAGTTAAAAGAGCAATGAAATAGGTGAACATCCGAGCAAGTTGTGTTTGCTAGAAATAATGACTGCAAAACAGTCCACGAAATTAGTTTCCAACATAATACTTTCTCAGAGTTCAACTGCGATGCAGCTTCGGCTACACGCTTGATGGAAATGCATAGAAAGCAACCAGCGCTGGAGGCTATTCTTGACACGGTGAGTATCCATCGACCGAATTTTCTAACCTTGCCGATCGATTTTTGTCCACGAATCACCGAGGAACACTAAGGGTTTCCGATAGTTATCGAGTGGACTGGTATATTTCTATCTGCACCGCACTTTGCGTGGGTCCAACTTTGTTGGGCGTCCTGACATGTCCGTGTTCGTGGCGGTGTGATAGCCAATACTGAATTTCGAGAAGCACCAGTATGCTGTGCTTCGAATATGAATACTTTCCTTGGAAACTCCTTTGAGCGTTCAAAGCATTGGCTATCACTGTGGCCAGAGAGGAGGAGAAAAAGCAGGACGTTGCGAAATATGCTGTTATATTTCGACGGAATAAATTTCGCAGCCGTCTTCCTCGTGCAGACACAGAGTGCGGTCGACCTTACCACATTACGTCGACCTCACCAGCTGGCCGCTCTGTGATAAGAATACCCAGTCCATTGTGCAGTTCCCGAGCGTGGACTGCATGGCAAGCACATCAGCAGATTTTCCCCGCATCTGCACACTCAACGATAGATCAATCTCAAGCGATGTGCGTTTGCTCGATTTCGAATCTGCGATGGAATCACTAAAGGGAGACCGAAGACACGATGTCTAGACAATATTGCTTACTATCGAAAACGAAAGGCAAAGGATATGATCGACTGGGAATAAATGGTGAATGATGCAACTAAGAAATCTTCGCAGGGAAGACTCGAGTTATGCCGTTGCGATTTGAGAGTATAAAAAATAAAAAAAGAATTCCGGAGCCATTGTAGCTGTTAGCAGCTTTTCCACAACTATCGATTGACATCATATGCGTTCGACCGCGTCCTAATTGGTGAGCAATTTAATATTGAATCAGAACACTTGAAATTGACCGATTACTTGTGACTCAATCTTATATCTGGCGATCTGTACCATGTAAAACTTGCTCAGGTTCTCGTCGTGTTTCACAACCATCCAAGGCTTAAAGGAATGGGGCTGCTGCAACAGCTATACCAACCGTATTTTGGCATTACGATATTCTGTGGCACGTGGTATCCTCAGATTTATGACGATAATGGTGAGCCTAACAGCAGTAAAAGGTAAAAGGTAAAGGTGTCGGCGTCGATCAGTCCCCTGAGGACGCGCCGCCGCATTCGTATTCAATTCAGAGTCGTAGAGGCTTGGTGAATGCGTGTTTGGCCTATACAATGACCTGCGGGGGCCAACCGCTATACCAGGTCTGTGTCTTTACCTTCCCAGACAAGTCTGGTACCAATTTACCCGACTCCGGAGGGATGGAAGGCTTGGTTAGCCCGGGCCGAGATCGATCGCTCGACCGTGCGGATGTCAGCAGCGCCTCTTGCCGCTGCACCACGCGGGCCCTCTAACAGCAGTACAGTGGTAATAAGTGCTGGTTCCACTGGCACGATCCAGCCGTCAGTTCTTACTCGTTCTCTCGAATCCTTCCATCACTCTGTAGCCGAGTAAAGTTGAACCAGACCTGTCTGGGAGGGGCAAAATGTAATAGATTTTTGCAGCGGTTGGATTGCTTTCACCTAGTTGCTTTGATTTTAAATAGAAAACGGGTGAGTCGTAACAGCGTCTGCCAAATGATCAAGAAAGAAACTAGCCAGAGTAAGGGTTTGGGCAAAGGAAGGTTTTCTTTGTTCTGAATCAGACGGTCCCAATTTCCTCAATCCTGGAGGCATATAAAGCTAGGAGAGGCTCGAAAGGCCAATCAAGTGCTCGACGGTGGTACTCTGCGGACCTTTTGCTCTTATCCGAAAATGTCCTTGTAACGTAGCGTTTCATGTCATAAAAAGAAATCAAAATTTGTAGTACAAAGAACACATTTTACCTTATTTAGTTTGTTGGAAAGCGTAAAATGAACTTTCCAGGTCAATTTCCGCATATGATCAGGCCGTTTAACTTCATTCACATGTCGGAAGACGAAATTCATAAAGGTGTTTTCATGTACAACTGCATCTCTACAGTGAAAGACCTTCGACTTCGAAATGTGAAAGGTAACCTTGCCAAAACATTTCAGTCAGACTCTCCTACGCAACGAATGAAAACATTTTTGCGTCACCAAGAACAATTTAAGGATACTTCATGACTGCCGATGACACAATATTCCACTTTTGGCAAAAGTTGCAACTTGACGAAATCCTATACCCGAGATGGGTTATATTTCCACGAAAACCGTCAGCTTGGTGGGGTACAGAGTTCGGTAAGAAACATTGATGAAGGTAATGTGGTCGTTTTCTCGAAGTGTGTGCCTTTAATGTTCAGAATATTCATTTTCAGGGGATGTGTGAGTTGGGGGTGCAGTATGCCGGTCTGCAATATTGCGTCGACTCTATGTTGTTTAACATGTTATCATTGTCCAATCTATCACTGTGTCATGGTGGTGGTGTGAACAATTGTGTGGGGCTTACATGTCAAGCACGTTGAAACCAACCGAGCTGATCGTGAACAATGGAAGATATGACAATGATAACACGTAGTCGACGTAATGTTGCGGACCACCACTTTGCACCCCAACCCACGTGGCACAATTTTATATTATAAGGGCGCTGGTAGGTAAGCGGACCATGTTTCAGGCGAAAGTTCCGCTTTGCGCGCCCGGCAGCTTTTCACGCAAAAGTACAAAAACGACTACAAAGTGCAGAAAACGTGGGCTTGCTATAAGGAAGGGGTAAGATGCTATGAATCTCCGCTACAAAACTATAAAATTATCCTGACACTTTTTATCACCGTTTTTTGCGGGTTACAACTAATTGTACTAGATGATCATGTCATAATGATAGTGGTGGGTTCATCGCAAAAATGCGGGATTGCAACCGTTGACTCGCCTATAGATCTCCTCACCCATCGTTCCGGTCATTTGCGTTCCCCAGCCACTCTCCTTGAGCCCTGTAGCTTTTTCTTCCAGCTCTCCTCCATAATAGTGGCTTGTGCTGGTAAGCCGGATTCGGAATTGTGCCAGTTAAGCTGAATGCATTTTCATTATTATCGTAGCAGTATAGGTTTATCACCGCTTTTTTGCTGGATAATAACACTTTTCGGGCTTAAGAAAGTTGCTAGGGGAGCGCAGATGACCGGTACAGTTCGGGAGCAGAGCCGTCGCCTATGTAGTGTAGTGATTCACCCAATAAGTCTGGTCTACGCGAGGCGCGGGTTCGATTCCTGTCTGACCTACGATTTTTGCGATGAACCTAGTACCATCATTACAACAAGTTATAGATTCGTGTTAATATCTAAAAGCGTTAGGAAAAATACAATCAAGTTTTACGAAGCACGATAATCGATAATCGTTGCCATTTGAGCTTCGTGCGAACGGCTACACCGATGATCCAGCGCTCCATGTTGAAACGGATAACGGATGGACTCTGAGCGACTTGTGAGTGTCGTTCCTCTCAGTTGATGTTTCTTCGAAGATATTATAGTTCTGGTGCCTTGGGTTGGTCCTAAACAGATGAAAGGTAAAAGCAAAGGTAAAATGGGGTTTCGTATTACACATCATCCACTCACAATGGAAGAACCACGACGCACGATTACTTGTCCTCTACAGTGACTTGAGATGGGTAGGCCAAAGTTCTCAACTTCCCAGACGGTTCTAGTACCAACACCTTACCTTACCTAACCAGCCTGCATTAGGATCGATCTCTCGACTGTGTGGTTAAAAGTAGCGCCTCTTGCCGCTGCCCCAAAGTTGTTACCACGTCTTTATGTTTCTAAAAAACACACGAATGCAACGGTGTGTCCTCATGGTACTAATCGACGTCTACCTTTGACCTTTACCTTTTACCTGGGACAAGAGAGCTGACACGCCTTCTTAAGTAGTAAGAAATGAAAAATTCTAGTTTTATTACCGCTTTACTCGAGTTATTACTAAATATATTAAAATATGATGTTTTGATGACAAGATCATCACAGAAATCGTTTCTCAGGCAGGATTCAAACCCGAGGCACACTGTGTTTTACGTGAGTTCGAATCTCGCCTGAGCTGCGGCTCTTGTGACTAGGATTGCTCAATTTTGATGCTAAAATTCTTCTGCTAAACCGCAAACTGCTCACGATTTCCTTGCAGTTTCTTCGTTCCGCAGAAGCGATTGGAGTATCTAGCCGACGTTGCAGATGTTTTCTATGAGGCTCGCTTATTTCTCGAACTTGCCATGAATAAGATTCTCTACACGGTGCCCTTCCGAAAGTATGCAAATATTCATATTTCGACACAATTTTAAATTATAAGAATTTGATTTATTTCGAGGCTCCACTGGAACAACTTCACCTATATTCCTCCGTTTGAGCGTCATCGATGGCTTGAGTACTATCGTCCTGATCAAGTGATGATACACCCGATCAAGATCAGCGCTTTCGCTGATCGGAACAAGAGGAATCTGTACGTTTTTCAGTTTCTTTTTCGCCTTTGCTGGAAGCTTTAAAGACCAATTCTGTGAGAAGAAAGGTTTGAAGGGCTTCAGCTGCCGGCACTTTACTGATAGGAGTGAAACCAGGAAGGTCTGAGGCGGCTCTTTTAACCAGATTCCCACCACACAATACGGGTTACGTTAAGTCCTATACCCATCGCGTTGAAAAGTAGTTGTCGGGTTGCACGTAGGGTTTATGTTTACCCAAGTCACCTCTGGCCTCTCTTTTTATCATTCTTTTGAAGTTGAGATCTTCATTCTTACCAGTCTTCTGCGCTGCAGATAAATCACGCTACAATGTCTTTATGACTCTTGGAAATGAAGAAGTGTCATTTTTATGGGAAAACCCCACCCCACCCCTACCCACATTTGCTTCACCATAACCATAGTTCCCTGCAAGATGGTGACCTTGAAAGAAGAAAAACATTCCCTGCAAACAAAAGTAACAGGGTTTATGAATGGTTTTGAAAACTACTTGATATGCTCTATCAAACGGTCAAAAGAGCAGTGAAGTAGGTGAACTTTCAAGCCAGTTGTGTTTGCTAGAAATAATGACTGCAAAAGAGTCCACGAAATTAGTTTCCAACCTAATAGTTTTATCACCGCTTTTTGCGAGTTACTACTAAACATATTGAAATATGATGTTGTAATGACGATGACAGGGTCATTAAAAAACCGTTGCTCGGGCAGGATTCGAACCCAAGACACAGTGTATTACGCCTGGGTCCGAATCCCGCCTGAGGCACGGCTTTTGGGACTTCGATTGCTCAATTTTGCTCAATTTTGTTGCTAAAATTCTTCTGCTGAATCGCAAAAACTCACGATTTCCTTGCAGCTTCTTCGTTCCGCAGAAGCGATTGGAGTATCTAGCCGACGTTGCAGATGTTTTCTACGAGGCTCGCTTATTTCTCGAACTTGCCATGAATAAGATTCTCTACACGGTGCCCTTTCGAAAGTATGCAAATATTCATATTCGAAACCATTGGAAATCATAAGAGTTCAATTTATTTCAAGGCTCCACTGGAACAATTTCACCTATATTCCTCCGTTTGAGCGTCATCGATGGCTTGAGTACTATCGTCCTGATCAAGTGATGATACACCCGATCAAGATCAGCGCTTTCGCTGATCGAAACAAGAGGAATCTGTAGGTTTTCAATTTCTTTTGCGCTTTTGCCGAAAGCTTTAAAGACCAATTCTTTGAGAAGAAAGGTTTGAAGGGCTTCAGCTACCGGCACTTTACTGATAGGAGTGAAACCAAGAAGGTCTGAGGCGGCTCTTTTACCCAGATTCCCACCACACAATACGGGTTACGTTAAGTTCTATACCCATCGAGTTGAAAAGTAGTGGTCGGGTTGCACGTAGGGTTTATGTTTACCCAAGTCCTCTCTGGCCTCTGTATTTATTTTTCTTTTGAAATTGAAATCTTCACTCTAACCATACTTCTGCGCTACTTCACGCTACTCTGTCTTTTCGGATCTTGGAAATGAGAAGTGTCATCTTCACTTTATAAGAAATGCACCACCCCACCGCTACCTGCGCCTGCCTCCCCACAGCCATAGTTCCCTGCAAGGTGATGACCTTAAATCTTCGAATTCCGTAAAAAGTTGTAGATCGTATCGGATCTCCCAGCAGCTAGTGCATATCGTGACAACCTGTCAATCAGTTCGTTTCCAAAGTGTGAAAATCTGTTTTTTTTTCAAAGTTCTTGGTTTTCAAGCTTGTAAATTTCTAATTGTAAAAAATTGTTTTCAGGTTCTGCAAAAGTGTTGTGCACACTTTCATGAAAGCATTAATGAAATGTGAATAAAATTTTCACATATATTCGTGTTGTTTCTTATTCGTGGAGTTTTTGTGATTTCGAGTTCTGCGTAGTATGTAGCAAAGATTACTTCGCAGAAACAATATTCTTCCCGTAGAAAGGCCTGTGTCGATTAGTTCCCTAAGGACGTGCCTGCATTCATCTTCCACTCAGGGACGCAGAAGTGTGTTAAATAGCTCAAACAATGACCTGGTGGGACCACCGATGTACTAAACCAGTGTCTTCACCTTCTCAATCTTGACCGGTATCAACTTACCCACGGAGATACGAAAGTTATGGCTAGTACGAGTGGGGATAAGTCGTTCTACTTTTGAGGTGCAGATAGCGCCTTTTACCGTTGCGCGGGCTCCTGCTAACGACAATAACAGGAGATGATAACCACCACTTTTGTATGTAATTTACTGTCCTTGGGTTGAAAGGCGTAGAAAGTGTACATGTTTCCTGCTTCTAAATTGTTTAGAACTTTCAAGTTCAAGGTGATTTCTACAGGGTGCGTCGAAAGTCTTTGGACTCATCGTCAGATAATTGGTCGCCTTAACGGCTATTTTGAAGCAAATGAAACGAAATTCACAATGTTTATTGCTTTAGACATTGTACACATAAAAACATAGAGAGGCTTCGAAACGGCCTTATTTAGCACGAATACAGGCCTTAAGTCTCCTAGCGAACCTATCTACAGCAGGACTTCTACATCAATTTCATTGCAGGCTTTCTTCAAAGCTCGTTTGGGCGACTCATTGTTCCTGTGTGGTGTTGAGCGGGCCTTGCTCTTCAATATAGACCAAGTTGTCGTACACCTTGAACTTTGGGATACATAAGGCTCTGGCAATGTCCGCGCCTGACACTCCCTCCTTGAGCATTTTCGCCATAGCAGTGCGCAAACCTTTTACTCCAGACAAACAGGCCAACGATCAGCAAGGAAAATTTAATACACTGTACGGCAAGATTAGTATAATAGTTACGCGTACAAGTTTGGATGGTTGCAGGGCGTTCTCCATATATAATGGTCCTCAAACAGCGAGTCCAAAGACTTTTGACGCACCCTGTAACGGAATAGAATGGTGTAATACCTTTTATATCTTAATACCTGAGGCGGGATGGCGAAGAGGTTAAGATCTAGGCTCATGATCACGGTGATTAGGGTTCGATCCCGTCCAGGCAGAAACCCATTCCTAGCTTAGAAATGGCTGAAAAGGGTGTCGGTACCAGCGTCAGGCCCGGGTGATAGGTCGTCTGATGGAAAACTGCCACAATTCCAAGACTGATCGATGGTTGCATGGCATAGAAAAGAAAGAAGTGGCGCTCAAGAGCCTGCGATTGAAAACGATTGAGCCACCCCATATCGAGATCTAGACCGAGAAAAAACGGCAGTGTGGCTACCTGAACAAAGGCGGGAGCAGCACCAAGGAGAAAGAAGACGAGGCGACTATCATGAAAGACGTACCCGGTAACTGATCGGGATAAAAACGTTGTGGAATAAAAAGGATGGTGTGATATCTATTAGCACGTGTTCTACAGGTAAGTAATCTTTCCTGCTGTTATCAGTGTTGTTTACCGAAGCTGAAGTTTTCGTTCAAAACTTATGCTGTTCACTTTGAAACTTCCTGCCGACACGCCGGCGGCACAAGCCGCTCTGAGCAGTTGAAGCTCAGCTCGTTCAAGCTTCAATCACAACTACAACTGGACCATGGATAAGATGTCACGTGAAAGTGCCCAACCGGTGACGAAAAAACCGGGCAGGAAGATAGCCAGCAGAAGGAAGCCTCGAAGAGCAAGAAAACACAGAGGTAGTAGTACGAGCAGTATTCGATCAAGGATATCGAGGGCGCTGTCTAGGTCGCGGTCAAGAAGAAGTTCATCGAGCAGAACCACTGGAAGAACTAGATCGTCATCTACACGTGGTGAGTCAATTCAAACAAACGTGAACGCAGTATTAAAGGAAAATTCAAAGAGAGCACGGTCCTGTCTAACTTTCTTGCGGCATCTTCAAACGAAATTGAGACTTTTAGAGCTACAAATTTGGTGGTAAAAGGTAAAGGTAAAGGTATCGGCGCACTCGTCTTCCATTCAGAATCGTAGAGGGATGATGAATGCATACAATACTCCACTGGAACTTTTCACCCGATACAAAAATGGAATTTTCCTAACTTTGAAGACACTTTCCAAGATCATTTTTCCAAATAGAACAGAAAGCCTTAGCTTTTATCATTGAATGATAGTTGCTTTATCCTGATCCAGAGCCAATTTGGACAAAGTACAGAGTGTTACTGAGATTTTCAGCCTGAATCTGCACGATACGTAACATCTTTACGTGCGATACACGATTTTAGCCATTTTTGACGAGCTGTAGTGTGAACACAGACTTAGGCAGAGGTATGATTTCTAAATATTTTGGCAGAATAGCGCACAGTGTTTGACTACGATCTGATGAAGTAAATTCTAGTATCACGCATTTCGTGTAATTCGTCCCCAAATTTGAAACAAAATTCCAATGATATTGTTCAAGGCTTAGTTTCTTCCCTGCAGACAGATTACGTCGAATTTGACTCACATGTCGTTAATGAGCACGAAGGCGCGGATCCAATGATATAGGGATTTCGCATTTTTACCGAATTTGATTTTTCACGCCTGCGTGGCTGGGCGCGACCTGATCCCTTGTCAACGTCCAAGTCAGGCACCCAGGCGCCCGTCGGTGAACCTCTGCGCCCACCGATACTAGCGGATGACACCGCTGCGATATCCGACGGGTAATTAGTGCGTAGTGTTACTACTCGGAGGTCTCGTTTTTTCCTTGGAGTTATTCGACCTCCTTTTACATGTGGATTTTGTCTCGATTCTTTCAAAGATCATCAGCGATTACAGTATAAAATTGAAATTATTCATATAAAAAAAGCACAAAAACAAGTTCAATGACATAATTTCACTCAATTGCATTAGCGTTACTTCATTTTTTTCCCTCCAATATATTTCGACCACCCTGCTCTA
The DNA here is from genome assembly GCA_030553155.1 of Nippostrongylus brasiliensis. Lineage (NCBI taxonomy): Eukaryota > Metazoa > Nematoda > Chromadorea > Rhabditida > Heligmosomidae > Nippostrongylus > Nippostrongylus brasiliensis. The sequence goes on from CP130733.1 coordinate 36,924,893, forward strand.
CAACTCGTTCAAGTTTTTTTCATTCCAGCGATGTATCTTGAGCATACATCTGGAGTGAGAGACCGCCAGTACTGGATAATTGACTGCTTGAGATCGTCTAAATTCCTGACGCACTGCTTCCTGAATTCTTTCATATTCATATTTCTGACGATATCTATAAATGGGAATTTAGAGTTCACCTGATATGGGTCTTCATATTCCCCCAAACAAGTTCAATGGGATTCAAATCAGGGCTTTCGGCAGGCCAATGCAAGTACGTCACTCCAAGCTCGTCAAAGCGTCTCAACGTTGCTTGACTCTTATGACAGGGCGCGTTGTCCTGCACGAGCTGAGCGAAGCCGAAAAGCGATATTCTTATTTCTTTTTTCACTGAAGTCTTCAAATTTTGATTACAGATCCTTCTTCGTACTTCAGAAACACTTGTAGGAAAACACTGAGCACAGAAATAGAAAAGTCTTAAAATATGACGAACCATTGAATTTTTGATGGTTAAACGGTACGTAGGCTCGCTCAATCATCTTGCAGTACAACGCACTGTCAATGCGCGTTGTGCCAGGCAAAATAATCAGGGCTGTTGCTCCTCTGGTAGATATTCCGCCCCATATGTGGACCTTAGCCGGATGCTTGGCGCGATTCCGCATCCTGGCATATTGGTCCCCGGGTTTCACGAAGCAGTATTTAGTGGAGCTATCAACTAAATGGGAAATGAAGCTGGAAATATTTACACACAGAATCAAAGAGTGAAGACCTACTCTGAACAGTGCACTCGTCCGTGAAAACGCAGTTAGAAAATGTGCTATGCGTTTCAAGTATAGTGGTACAGAATTCCACACGGTGCATCTTATTTATGTCACGAATGGTGTGACAGTACTTTGTCGTGGTCCTCTTGAATCCCAAACGGGACCGCGTCCTCCGTATCTGTGCAACACTTACACGGACTCCGCGCGAAAGAAGCCTCGTGACAATGGCAGAGGCTGATGATGAGCTATCAAGCTTATAACAACGCTCCACTTCCCTTTCGATAACTTCTTGATGAACTGTAATGCCTCCTATGAACGACAAATGTAATCGGTGATTAATTGTGAAACAAGTAAATAAATAAGTAAATAGGTAAATAAATTATCAAATTAATAATGAATAAACATTCAAGTCATTTCATTTAAAACGGAGTGTGCGAAAGTGCTATTTTGCTGGAGCGAGCGCAGTCAACTGGAACTAAGCAACTGAACAAAAGAATCAACGGCGTCGATTCGGAGACAAATATGAAAAAATTAGACCAAAAAGCTCCAAAAATTACAATGAAAATTCTCTAGAACCTGCTAGAAAACGAGAGTTCTGGTTGTAAAAGGAAGAGAATGAGAGGAGAACGCGCCGTAGGTAATACTGTCCTTCAGTGCTGCCCGTATTCATGAAAGAAAGGATACCCGAAATAACCAAAGATGGGCGCTTGTATTACTAAATATCCTATCCATTTTATCATATTTTGAATATATATAACGGAAAAGAGAAGAATCGAAAGACATGCGATCGAGTTTGAATTACCAAAAGCAACAGCTATTACCAATCCTGGGGAAAGCTCAGGATCTTCAGAGTACTTCCCATTTGACAAGTCTGGTATAGAAAGTGGAAGATTATGGAGCCAGATCACAAGAGTTATGAAGGCTCGATAGCTAAGTTTACTCCGTCACTTCGTGATTTCTCAGTGGTCCCACCCTTTTCGTCCTGGAAGTGATGTGAAGACTAATTTTCATACAAAATCGTTAGAGACCACCAGTTTCCTAATAGGGAGCACGTGACGAGAAATAATTGCACCAGTGGTTGCATAAATGGACTCAGAGGCAATAATTAAAATGGGTAAGGACTTGGTTAGAGAGCTGAGTAGTGGAAAAGTGGAAATCACTAATTGAATGCGAGCTTGCGCGAGAATAATATACAGTTGGAACGAAATACAGAACTTCGGACGGCGAGGCGAATGTCGTGTGGCCTCGAACAGGAGGTGTTAACCGCACCATCGAATAGGTGTTAACAGCACCCAGGTAGTGCTGACGTTGCCAAAGGCGTTGATGAGTATAAACGAGCACCCATCTAATGCTGACAATGCCAAAGGCGTTGGTGAGTACAAACGAGCACCCATCTAGTGCTGACAATGCCAAAGGCGTTGGTGAGTATAAACGAGCACCCATCTAGTGCTGACAATGCCAAAGGCGTGAAAAAAAAACACTGCCAGAAGCGCTAGAAGTGGCTCCTGGCCGATATAAATAGCAGTAAGGTGGTGCAGAACTCCAATCTCATCCGAAACTCGAGATGTCGTTTGTGATCGCGTTCTTCCGTCACTCCTCAACGGCTGACGTCGTTCCTGCTAGTGCAGTGAACGGTGAAGTACGACGAGGGGTGACTACAAAAGTTAGGTGGGGAGGTCGCGCCTACATCGCCAAAGTAAGTGTGAATCTGAGTGTGATATATTTTGTGTCATCTTAGTTTGTTGTTAATAAATTAATTTCTAGATTCTTTATGTAGGTCCTAGGGAGCTGTGTGAGTCCAAGGTAGGGCTTGTCACGGCAGACGGGGAGCTCACAGACGAGCCATTTGACATTGTCCCATTCGAGGACAGTGTTACAAATGAGCATACAGCTGTGAGGCCCGAAACACCCACAGCTGCAGAAAGAGAATCGGTTCTGCAGCTTAGGACCATACAGGAGAAATTGGCAACCGCAGTAGAGCTGCTTAATAAATCGTTAAAGAACGACAAGAAGGAAGAGCTCCGAGCGGAGCGGATAGAGAAGATGCTGGCCGAAGTTCTAAATCGTCTACCGGCCCCATCCCAAGGTAAATTTTTAATAATCTGGGTTAGGATACTTAGGAGAGTTTCTGATCTTCGTCTGTTTGATTTCAGGATGCAACATTTTAATAATTTCTTCAAGAAAGAATGTTTCTAGGCCAGATAGACTTCCGTTTCGCCAGTGCTGGGACTGTCGCAAACTTGAGAAAGGCGAGCGAAAAATCCATGAAATTCGTTCGTCTTCTCGATGACGAAGTTTTTAGAGACAGAAAACATGAGCAACAGCTCAAAGTCGATTGCTCTACCGTGAGAGTTTCAGTCCAAATATCAGGATAAAGCAACTATCATTCAATGATAAAAGCTAGGTCTTTCTGTTCTATTTGGAAAAATGATCTTGGAAAGTGTCCTTTTACTACTGTTCGGGTGGTCGTAAAACAATTAGCAGGGCTCCGGAGAAACCGCCCATAACTAGGTCACCTACTACAGCTGGAGTAAATGCAAGGGAATATTTGAGCTCAGCATCAGAAGACGAATCGAATGGTGTTTTTAAATCTGCCCAAAGTTCGAGAACGATTTCCACGCTAAAACGCGTGCAACCGCCGGTTTCACGCGTCCGGTAAATATATATAGGGACGGTTGTATGAAGGTTTTTCTATGGAAAAATACGAAGTCGAGACTTATTTCCTTTAGATGCAGCGCCCTCTCCCACCGCCCGCGTAGGCACTTCCAAATCATCTACTAAAGGACTGGATAGACCCAAATTCCTATTGCCGCAATGAGCGCACCGCCGGGTTGTCCTTCTTAAAACAGTGGAATGAGGTCCACCAGTCAGGTTGGGTGATAAGGCCGCAGATAAGATAGATGAGGTCTAACTATCAGATAGATGCCAGAGAAAGCATGGGGCAACTACCTAATCGGAGGGCGCCCCCCAAGCAGGATGTAACTCAATGCCGCAGATACGTAGTTATTAGGGTGACCCAAAAGTTCGTTGCATTTCAGATTCTGACCTCCTTCATTCATACTCGAGAACAACAGTATCACGTAGGGTCAGGGTATCATGATTACGTAGAGTTCATTGCCAGCCACTGTTGAAGAATCGTGCTTAACCATGCTGTCCTTGGTTATTTATTTGTCCTTCTAGAGTTGTAAATAAAGGAAGTCAGAATCTGAAATGCACACGAACTTTTGGGTCACCCTAATAGCTTCCTCAAAGTTCTCTTAGCGGAACACAACTCATATAATGACAGGCTTACCTGTCACCTTCTTTGCAGCTCAGTTGTCCATTGAGTCCTTCCTTGTCGTTCAGCTTTACTGTGTTGCTTAAGAAATGGACAAGAACAGCCGTATTTTATTCCCTTAAAACACTGCCCTTCTAGCCAGCACTCGGTCGTCGAAATCCTATTCACCACGAACGAGGAGAAGCAAGTCGTCGACGCAGTCAAAACGTAAAGCAAAACAAAGACAAGAAAGAGATGTCGAGCAAAATCTTGTAAATATGGTGGAGGAGCGGCGAAAAATCTGGGTGAGGACGAAAGGAAACATCCTAGCGTCCACTTCATTGCCTTTTGTGAACTTATTTTCTTATTTATTAGACTAAAAAGGTGAAGGTGAACTTAACACTAGCGACGGAACAAAGGCAAATTCAGAAGCAACCTTCGTTTTGGTTAAGAAATTAAGCAAAAATAAAACTAAAAATATTAGATTGTTGCAAAAGTCTTGCAACACTTTTGCAACATTCTTCAAAATAACAGCAATTTATTGAAGCGAACTCTCAGTCAACGATATAATCACCATTCATATATATGACTCTTCCCCATCTTTCGGGCAACTTCTCAGTTCCTCTCCGCCAGAACTCTAGGAGCTGTGACGAATAAAATTGGCCGACCTCTATTTCCAGGTCGTCTCGGTGGTCGAATTCCATATCTCGAAGGTGTTGCTCTAAGGACCTGAATAAGTGATAATCTAAAGGAGCAAGGTCTGGAGAATAAGGTGAGTGCGGTAGAACTTCCCGGCCTAAATCCTGAATTTTCTCACGAGTCGCTCTTGCAACATGAGGACGAGCGTTACCGTTTAAGAGGTAGACATTTCCCCTTCAGGGCGCTTTTATCGCATGAAGGGAAGTTCTACCGCACCCACCTTTTTCTCCAGACCTTGCTCCTCTAGATTTTCACTTATTCAGGTCCTTAGAGCAACACCTTTGAGATATGGAATTCGACCACCGAGAAGAACTGGAAATAGAGGTCGGCCAATTTTTTCCGTCACAGCTTGCAGAGTTCTGTTGGAGAGGAATTGAGAAGTTGCCCGAAAGATAAGGAAGAGTCATAGATCTGAATGGTGATTATATCGTTGACTGAGATTCCGTTCGAATGAATTGCTGTTATTTTGAAAAGTGTTGCAAGACTTCTGCAACGACCTAATATTTCTAATATGTTTGGTTTTCTAATATTCACTATTCGACGAATAAAGATAATGGTAATTGCAAGACTTTTGCAACAACCTGTTACATTCAAAAGGGCTATATAAAACTGGGCTACATCAACAGAAAGCTGTTTAGCAATTTTGGCGCAATGTCAACGTAGCGCCGCTTACGCAGTTCTTCCTTACGGTCGACCCGCTGGCATGGTCCGTGTTCTCATTAGTGGCCTGCGGTTTTGTGAAAATTATGTTTGCCTGTTTTATTTTTTCAATGGTGAGCATCTTTATTAATATTCTATTTATCCATTTGTTAATTTTACTAGCCTCGCTAAAAGTAAAAGTGGCTAGTACGACGAACAACCGTGGAAACACTGAAGAACACAAATTTTCAAAGAGCTCGGAAGGTTAGAAAAATCAAAGCAGTCGCAAGACGTTCGTGCTCCATTCAGATTAGTAGACGGACAGTGAATGCATATTTGGCCTATACAATGATTTGAGGGCGCCAGCCGCGATAGAGAGTCAGTGTCCTTATCTTTCTTAACAAGTCTGATACCAATTTACCCGACTACGGATGGATGGTTCGGTTAGTTTGGGCAGAGATTGATCGCTCGACCGTGTGTGTGGAAGTACCGCCCCTTATCTCTGCACAACACGGCCCTAACATAGGGAAGACCAACGAAAAAACATGAGACTTATTCTCGATCGTGATACCATGTTGGCTACAACTTTTTTCTGTTAACCGGAAAGGTTCGGCTTCGTTTCTAGTCATTGCTATACATTTAGAAACTGCGTGGATGCGTTGAGCTGTAACGTATAAATGTAGGCCGAACTAACCCAAGGATTTTCAGCTGCTCCATTCTCATGATGCACCGTTGGTATATTTAACGTGTTTTCTTATCATACACATTATATCACTTTTTGCGACACTAGAAATGCTATTGATACAGAAAAAGAGTGAGCTTTCCAAGTACTTAAATTGTGAATCCTTTTTCGGTATTTCGTTTGTTGCGTGATAGGGTTAAGGAATCCATTTAGAGCAATCCATTCGGAAGCTCTGCAGTATTCTTGCGGTTTGGTGTAGAGCTGACGAATTCCCTTTTAGCTCACATCCTTGTAGTAGAGATAAGGAGTATATGTATTACACATTTCCTGTCCCTTTTTTGTTTTCAAAAGTCTATCTCAGTTTCCTCTGAGCGTGGGCCAAAGAGGTTTATTATTTTAAAGTCACCCAAAAGTTCGTGTGCACTTCAGATTCTGCCTTCCTTTATTCATACTCGAGAAAAACAGTCGAATAATTAGTTAGGGTATCACGGTTGCACAGAATTCATTTCTATTGATCCATTAAAGAACCGCGCTTGACCAACCAAGCTATCCCTATTTGTCATTTATGTGTTTTTATAGAGTTGTGAATAAAGGAAGTCAGAATCTGAAATACACACGAACTTTTGGGTCACCCTAATATTTTCCCCTAACATCACAGACTCCTTCATTCACCATTGCAGCAGCATTAATCAGCCGCTATACGACTATACGATGTCAGTGTCTTTACCACCTTCTCACACAAGCCTAGCACCAATTTTGAGGAATCGAAGGCTTGGTTGGCCCGGGCGAGGATCATTCGCTCGACTGTGCGGGCGTCAGTGGCGTCTCTTACCACTACACCACGCGCGCCCACCTACAGCAAAAAATCTGGTTTTCAAAATTCCAGAGATGCTTCTAATATGTGGCAGTGTTGATGCAGCAGTTATTGTTGTGATGATAATAGTGCTGACGTTGATTTCGAGCACGAAAAACGGAGCAGACATCGTTCCAGTGGAACGCGTTGCTGGCATTACAGTCGTTGTTGCGGTATGAAAGTTTTTCCTAAAACGCAAAAAACAAACTGAATGAGCAAAAAAGAAAAAATAGAAAAGTTATTCATTTGAATATGTCACGAGACGCGCCTAAAAACAATGAACACCAACAAAGTCAAAAAGGAATTTCTAAAGTGAGCAATTTCAACCACATCAAAATCGTCTGACTCGTTTTATCAGTGAAACGCTACAAATGGCCAAATCCCAACCAAGCAGAAGAAATAGTAGGACCTGATAAACACGCCTGATATGCTATAACGGCAAGCAAAATTAAGAACATGAGAAAAAAAAACAAAATAAACTGAACTTCTTGTTCATAAAGTGGAGCCCTTATGGCCCTAGTAGCCCTTATATTCTTGTGTGAACCAACGATATTGGGTTAGAACATTACCCGAACTAAGGTAATTAAACATTCGGTTGTTATACTTCTATAGAACATACTACACTTTGCAGTTTACCGAGATATTGCTGATCGTTCGTTACTATTACATGCGATATCGTGCACCAATACAAAACAAAGGTTTGTCTCAAAGATGTTATTTATTTATTTATTTATTCAAAATATCGGTAACGTAACGTAGCAACCGACGGAACCAGAATGAAAAACAACACCGATAAAGGGAGAGCTCGGTTCCTTCCCAGGCATAACAGTCGTGCAGAGTAGTTAAAGAGGGCAGCCGCTAAGTCTGGGCTTTACCAATTGTCACACTCTCCACCTAGAAAATGTCCAAAGAAAAAAACAAAATTTTACGGACTTTTGTTTTTGAATTTGTCATTTCAGCATGTCCTCCCAGTATTCCTCCCGGCTGTCCTCCGTCCCTGCCCTGCAGTCGGACTCAGTCTTCGAAGACGCCAGGTAATGGAAGCAAGAGGTCAGTTGGCTTATTTTCATGTAAATTCCTTCTTGAGCAGAGGCGTTCACTTTGAAATCCTCCTGCAAGATAGCGGTTAGGAGCTATTTATACTTTTATTTTTCTTTACCATTCGCGCGAGGCATTTGCAATGAAATATCAAACAAAATAATGATGCAAATCAAGCGATGCTAGTGATCGTGTGCAATTGATAAAACAGAATAAAATACTGACGTAACTGATAAATGGAGTCAAGTTATTATACCAGAGTAAGAGAAACAGAAAAGGGTAAAGGTACAGGGTCGGCATTAATCTATCCCAAAGGACGCATTCCTGTTCCATCTAGAATGGGTGTGGTGCATGCCTATGCCTAAACAATGACTCGCGATGGCCAGCCGCTATAACAAGTCAGTGTCTTTACCTTCCCAGACAAGTCTGGTACCAGTTTACCCGACCGCGGAAGGATGGAAGGCTTGGTCAACCTGGGCGACAAACGACCGCTCAGATCTGTGGGTGCAAGTAGCGATTTTAACCCTGTGCCGTTTTGGTGTAGATGATTTGGAAGACAAACCCTAGGTTTGAAAGAGTTGGAATAAAATGACAATGAAGCGCATCGAGGAAAAGATTTCAGTTTCCGTATCTTGGCAACTCAGACCTTACGTATTGTAGTGAACCAGCCCAATCTGCTCCTATTCGTCGACACACGAATCACCACCGCCCTGAAAACTGCCCTTACCGCTCTTCCGGAGTTCCACATCTGAGCGTTGAACAAGAAGTGGATGCTAGCGGTGTATGTGGCACTGTGCATTGAATTTCGTTAACCACGGTTCTCGTTAGCTCAATATTTAGGCTCCCACAAGAACACATCGCCGCGCATTTCTCGAAGTCGCAACAGCTATGTAGGTTGTTCTCCATCAGCACTAGCCCAAGTATTGGAACTCTTCTATTTTGCTGATATTTCTCTTTGTAGATCACCCAAACCAGAAGGCGGATCAGTTGAGGATCCGACGGCACGCGACTCTTCAGAGTAACCTCCACTTTCGACGCCATGCTTAATCAATGATTCTGTTGATACGTTCTTTGCCATTCCATTATATTACATGCAACGAATTAAACTCATTTTATTGCAAAAGGGTACTTCTGATTCTATGGCGGTTCTGGAAAGTCGCAGTCTTATTTTCACCTGCGAAACATCCGATTCAGGCGTTCCCGAATTTTTGAGAACCTCATACATTTCTCTATTCAGGAAGTTGCTATATAGCGCCAAAATTGAAGCTTACGGCAGCTGATTCTTAAACGCTAACACTCCTTACAAATCGCACAAATTGCAAAAACTTCGCCGAAAAAGTTCAGAAGTCAATATTGGAGTATTTGGCATCTAACAAGGGAGGTTGCTGAGCTTGCCCTAAAGATTCACTACGAGAAACATATTGTTTTGCAGAGCATCGAATTGCGATTACAACGGCATAGTATGTTTTTGCTATGTGGCAATGGCGGTCCAAAAACCAGAAAACCATCGCCCTCCAGCTACTGCAAAATGGCTTCTAGATAGCACCCACCACCCAGTCGACAGTATCTTTATTCCTAGTGCTCTACTTTTTGGACTCTAAAGAACAACGAGACTCCATTTTGGATGAGTCCCGTATACCCCCTACTCATCAAGAAAATCATTTGGGCCTCTGATAACCTACAACTTTTCCAAGCATGACAAGTAGCAGCAGCCGAGTGTACTTTAGCCAATTACAGAGTTCCAGGACACAGTGGTGTGAAAAAATAGAATTTGATAAGATTCATTTGTTCCAAGTTTGCGCAAGGTCGTACCACTCGCACCAGAGTCCTACGAACGAGGACGTCCAAGATCTCTTCGGATAATTTACGATGATCTTGTCTGCAGTCCTACTACAACACAGTTCTACTGGAGCGAGAAGAGGCTTCAGTCCTTTGTTCCGTTGCTTGAAAGTTTGACGCCTTCACATACACTGTGTCTAGAAAAGATAGGGACACTCTCTAATTTTTTGTTTCGGCGATTTGCTCAGTACAATTCGATTCTAAATCTATACCAGCAAATTCAGCACGGCCGAAAACCTGAAAGATTTCAGCTTCTGATTTGTGCAGGGAAAGTTTTGAGGGCAGTTTCGCAATCAGAGCGACGGAACCAGAAATGATACGGACACCTACAAACAACATCACTGTTTAAAAGACAAATTGGAAGAAACCACGTTTTTGGGCAATGCTCATCTCAGCAAAATGTTAAGCGTTAGAATTGACTATAGGGCGACGTCTCCAATAAAATAACAAACCCAAACTGAGGTTTTCGAAGAAATGAGGTCTGGTGCCGCAGAATTTCAGCTAAAATGATATCCTCGAGAATTTTTTCTGGCCATTCCATGACAATTTTCTTTGAATACGAAACAAAGATTTCTCCGGTAAGTCATAGGACTTTTTCACGCTCCATAGAAAACAGAATGATGTCTGATGTTCGACCAAATTGAAGCAAGTGCGCAAGAGCCTACCATGAGAAATCGAGAGAAATCTATGAGCTATTATTTGAAACGTCATGGAAACATTTCCTACATAAAATCTAAGCTTAACCTACATTCACCAGAGGCGCACAAGGAGAACAGATTTTAAATTTCTGTAGAGAAACCAAGTTCGTAATTAGACTAAGGCACCACAGTCGTCCTGTTGGCTTCTAGGATGATTAATCATGGACTAAATGAAACTTCTTCAATGGGAAGCGACTTCCCTGAAGCTATCTAGATGGCGCACAGTACCGCTGCACGGCATAGTCAAAAAGATGGGTTTTATCAAAGAGAACAGGATAGGATGCGATGCAGCTCTAGGTTAGGTGGCATTCCACTCTCAATAAAAAGCTTCGATTGCACTCTGTTCAGTGAGCGTGGTTTTTTTTTGAGATCCAACAAGGACTGGAAACTCATTCTCTGTTGTTTCTAGAGGATAGCGTGAGCCGCAGCTAGTTGTTCCAGCAGGAAAATGGGACGCTGCAAAAGATCAGGTTTATCGCAGGCTTTCTAGGGGCCCGTTTTGTCGATATTCTTGAACAGTCAGGAGGCTCTTCTGATCTTATTTCGATGGAGAGCCTTTGTTGACAAATTCTGTGAAGAATTAAGGCGACTAGAAGTACTCCAGCGCTGGAGAGCTCAAGACAGCAAACCGTCGGCCAACGACGACTTCTGCAATTAAATTCTCCGAAACTATTAGGTTGGAAACTAATTTCGTGGACTCTCACGCACCTTCAACAAAAGTGTTAGTTACTGAATAAAGAAAAACGTTACCCAAACGACATATGAACCACCGAAACGAAGAGATATTTCTCCACTGTCCGGTTACTGCCCCATTCCCCTTCCTAAGAAATGCTGAGTTTTTTGAAAGGAATTATTTTCACAGGTGCATTTTGACCTACACCTCATTGCTGGATCGTTTTTGCCCCAGAGAATGCAGGATTAAACAGAATAAGTGTTATTTATAAAGTGCTCTATCTGCACTATAACCTGCATAAACAAGAGTCTCCCAGCTTACATCTTCGGATTTTTGGAGCGATCGAAACTCAGCGTGATGTTCGGCGGTGTCTTGATGAGTGGTGACACAACTTTCAGAGAACTGCTTAAACCGACTACCGTGTAGTTCGACCTGTACACAGCCAGGTTAAAGAGAATAGGGCTCTAGGTGAATACTGAGACTACCACCGATCAATTCTCGAAAGGTGGCACCTTCGTAGAACCTCCAGACTGAGATCATCAGCCTCTTGTGAGGAGGTGGATTTGAGGATCTGTAGCGGCCTTCATTTTGTTTTGGGTGGCCGGCTAGGAAGTCAGTGATTACTAAGAGATATCCTCTTTCCATCGCACGTTACCCCTTTCTGAACCGGTGATTCGCTTTTAGAGAAAGCTCGAAGTTCGTTTGCAGCATCCGCCCCACCCTTGTCCACGACGGGTCAAATCGCAAGGCACCTGTTGGCCAGTTTTACAGAAAAACTAAGATAGTGCAGAACCGCTTCAGTTTAGCTTTTTGAGCACTTGACTTCGAGCGTCAACATAGATGTTGCAGAGCTATGATTTCTTTCCGAGGAACTAGTTACGGCCTTCCAACCGAGCTCCGTAGGTCATCCGAAGTGCACTTTTGTTTTCGTTTGGAACTGCTTGCTCAAAATCTCTTGATATCTTTGAGTGTCATGAGTCGATTCAGGACATCATCCCCAGACACACAAATTGTAACGTTTCAGTAACCTAGTGGCTAAACAGGTATTCATGAAGAAGACCTTGGCAAACACTGGTTTTGGATGTTTTCATTTCAAGAAGAAAAACATTCCCTGCAAACAAAAGTAGCAGGGTTTATGAATGGTTTTGAAAACTACTTGATATGCTCTATCAAACGGTCAGAAGAGCAGTGAAGTAGGTGAACTGAACTTTCAAGCCAGTTGTGTTTGCTAGAAATAATGACTGCAAAACAGTCCACGAAATTAGTTTCCAACCTAATAGATGGCATTGACGTCAACTCCACTTATTGGCATGACAATGAATAGTGAAGCACCTACCACTTGCTAATTTTGATGGGCTAATTGAACTTCGATTCATAAAGTGGTTTTTCTCTGGTGTTCCTAAAATTCCTGGACAGTGGTACCGTCGCCCTATTTGCAAAAAATGCCCTCAAAACTCTCACTGTCTAAATCAGAAGCTGAAATCTCTCCTATGTTTTCGGCCATGCTAAATTTGCTGGTATAGATTTGAAATCAAATAGTACTGAGCAAATCGTTGGAACAAAAAATTAGAGGGTGTCCCTATCTTTTCTGGACGCTGTGTATGTCTATGACTTTGGATCACTGTAAGAGATAAGCACCACAATTACAACATCTAACTCTAGTAACCGGCAAACATGGGGTCGAAATACTAGAATTTTATGATAATAATGGAAATGCTTTCAGCTTCACTGGTACAACGCCGATGAGCGCCGGAAGTAAAAGCCGCCAGACCTAAAGAAGGTGGTAGGGAAATACAAATGACCGGCGCAGTTAGGGAGGAGAGCCGACGGCTCTGTGGTGTAATGGTCTAACACACGGTGCCTTCGATAGGGCCGAGACGCGAGTTCGAAACCCGCCTAAGCCGCGATGATCCTAGCACCACCATTGCAACAGAACCCTTCACCGTTCAGAAGTGTAACTTTACCAGTCTTTAAAAAAGAATCGTATACGTTCTTACTCGATCATATCTATCTGCACAGAATCTTACGGTTTTATCTGTGGCGGTATATCCTTGTTAGATTTCGGCCATAGCCCGCGAGAGGCTACGCTGTCGAAAAATTCCTTCTTCAAATGCTCGTTTCATCTTGTGATCGCCGCTTTGAATTCACAGCCTTGTGTACGATTTCACGCACTCTACCTCGATATTCTCTTTCTTTTATCAGTCTTTCTTTTGCTATTTCCTAAACGTTCTAAGGCAATCTGATGCGCACGACTTTTCCTTGCATGGTTGTTCTTTTTTCGAAGAGTGCAGCGGTCAACAAAAAAGCAACGTGTAACGTCCGAAAAGTGTATACTACCGTAAAGTCGTTTCACATTCGTGTGAAGGCCGATGTGCGTGAGATAACTTCACGCACTTGTCCGCCATTCCGATGGTCACTGCATCTGTCTTGCTGCTGAATTGACTAGCAAATGAGAGTGACATTCCGCAGGTAAATTAGCAGTTTATTTGATACATATCTCTTGTTCCATCCATCCATTGTTCCTACAAACTTGTTTGCTTCCAGACTGTCAGGACTCGGACTGCTTGTGAGCGCTGCCATGATTGTGTATCGAGGAGACTATCAGCAGCTCATGTCACGAAGGGGAACCCGCGTCAACAAAACCAAGCTACCAAGAACTGAAATGAATTATTCTAGCATTCCATGCACTGAGAATATGTGCCTGAGGTTTGATCTTGGTAATGATGCAGCTTTTCTTTCTGTCATCATCATCATCTCCTTAGCGTTTAGTCCCGCACCGTCGCGGGGTCCACTGTCCTCGTGAATAGTCGCCACTTGCATCTATCCTGGGCGTCATGGATCGTTGCCCTAACTTCCATGAGGTCGTTCTTAATCACGTCTCTCCACCTTTTCTTGGGCACTCCTCGTGGTCGCTTTCCGAGAACCTCAAACTCAAGTGCTTTTCGTACTGGGTGGTCATCAGGCCTTCTCACCACGTGTTCGAACCACCTGAGCCTCTGCTCACGCATCTTAAAATGCACTGGAGCTGTCCTCATAACCTCTCTGACGTCCTCATTCCGGGCCCTATCCAGTCGTGTCCATCCGCATGTCCACCTGAGCATCCTCATTTCCGCAGAGTGCATGCGTTTTTCGTGGGCCTTACAAGGGAAGCTTGTTAGCGATCGGTGACGATTCAAAACGAAACCCATATGAGCGTGTAGGGCTTCGCACGAGGAATGCAACGATATATTCATGAGTTGCTTTCGTCACCTGGCTGATCTGAAAGTGGCCGGCAAAGTTTTGCACTGCCGCATGCGTAGGCTTATCGCTAGCGGGAGTAGCGGGGATGAGCTTATCCTTCAGAGCGGCGAGGTGGCCTTGTGGATAGTATTGTGGACTCATGATCTAATGGTCGAAGATCGATCCCTCTGCTAGACTTTTCTTTTGCCTCCATGCGCTAGATTCCAAATTATGCTCTTTCTGCAATTTTGTCGCAGTTTCGGGATAGAATCGCGTTTTGGACGAGTATGGCCAACATAGCACGCACTAGGGACAATATCTAATAGCACTTATGTACGTGACCTACACCTACCGTAACCAACCCAAATCGATCCTAAATTCAGGAACTATTGTCAGATTCGTAACCAGCGCTCCGAATAACCCCCGTAGATCAAGTTTGGGCAAAATCGGTGATTTCGACCAAACAAGCCTTACTAGTGTCAAGGGAGTAGTTGTATGAAGGTCCACTTACCGAGAATATTCCTTATTCTATCGCTCTACTTTTTCGACTCTGAAGAACAGAGACTCCATTTCGGACGAGTTTCCTTTCATATTCATCGAGAATGATTACTTGAGCAGCTAACAAGCCCACAACTCACAAATCTCACATCGACTTTTCCCATTGTGCCTGACGTGCGCTTGCTAGGGTTCCTACTACAAAGAAGGGTGATTGGGTCAAAATCACCGATTCGGCCCAAACTTTATCTAGGGGGTTATTCGGAGCGCTGGTTACGAATCTGACAATAGTTTCTGAATTTAGGATCGATTTGGGTTGGTTACGGTAGGTGTAGGTCACGTACATAAGTGCTATTAGATATTGTCCCTAGTGCGTGCTATGTTGGCCATACTCGTCCAAAACGCGATTCTATCCCGAAACTGCGACAAAATTGCAGAAAGAGCATGATTTGGAATCTAGCGCATGGAGGCAAAAGAAAAGTCTAGCAGAGGGATCGATCTTCGACCATTAGATCATGAGTCCACAATACTATCCACAAGGCCACCTCTGAAGGATAAGCTCATCCCCGCTACTCCCGCTAGCGATAAGCCTACGCATGCGGCAGTGCAAAACTTTGCCGGCCACTTTCAGATCAGCCAGGTGACGAAAGCAACTTATGAATATATCGTTGCATTCCTCGTGCGAAGCCCTACACGCTCATATGGGTTTCGTTTTGAATCGTCACCGATCGCTAACAAGCTTCCCTCGTTAGTTACGTGCCAGCACTCGCTGCCATAGATCAGCACCGGTATTACAACTGCCCGGTACACCTTTCCATTGAGGACCCTTGAGCACCTCTTGTCACACAGGATTTCAGTAGATTCTCTCCACTTCGCCCAGGCTGCGTTTATCCTTTCCTTCACTGCCTGATCTAGGGTACCGTCGTTCGCCAATTCGGTCCCGAGGTATCGAAAGTGGTTTATCCTCTCTATGATTTCCTGGTAACAGTCGACCAGTTGGTTCCGAGCCTTCTTTCGAGCTGATGAACTTGGTTTTATTCACGTTCAGCCGAAGACCGTTTTTGGCCATTGTTTTCTACCACTCTTGAACCTTTCCTGTAGTTCGTCCTTCGTATCCGCTATGAGGGCTATATCGTCTGCATACAGGATGGTCTTGAGTGGATCTTCTACCAGGTGACTGACCATGCTATCGAGCGTCAATAGGAAAAGAAATGGGCTCTGTGCTGATCCTTGATGCACACCAACCGCAATATCCACTTCTTTGTGAGTCCGTGCGGGGTGCGGATTGTTGCCCTGGATCCGGCATACATATCCCTTACTACCCGGATCGAATGCCCTGGCACCTCTCGTTCCCGCAAAGATCTCCAGAGTACTTCTCGAGGTAACCTGTCGTAGGCCTTCTCCAGATCCAGAAATGCCAAGTAGCAAGCTTTGCGCTTTCCTCGATGTTTCTCCATTACTTGCCTGGCTATGAAGATGGCATCCACAGGGGATCTACCCGGCATGAAACCGAATTGTTCCGGTGGGATCGAGACAATTTCCCTCAGCCTGCTGTCCACCAGTCGCTCGTAGATCTTCATGGTATGGGATATCAACTTGATACCTCTATAGTTGGAGCACTCCATCGCATCGCCCTTTTGCTTGGAAATCGGTACGATGAAGCTGTCTCTCCAGGCTTCAGGCATCCTACCCTTAGCTGTGATCTTGTTGAGGAATCTCGTCAACCATCCTATTCCATAACCTCCTAGCACCTTCCATATCTCCACCGGTACTCGGTCTGGTCCAACTGCCTTACCAACCTTCATCTTCTTCACCGCTTTCTGGACCTCCTCCTCAGTCCAGAGCTGTATAGGACCTTCGACAGATTCTGCATCTCGGACACTTTCACGAGAAATTCTTCATTTAGGAGTCCTTTGAAGTACTCTTCCCATCAGGGGCCGTATGCTCGTCTCTCCCGGCCGGGCGATGGGCGCCCTTCGCCCGGCAGGGCAATGGCGAATAGACACACTGAGTTGTGTCTATTCGTCATAACCCGGCCGGGCGAAGGACGCCCATCGCCCGGCCGGGAGAGACGAGCATACGGCCCCTGGACTTGAGTTCCACTGGCGCTCCTAGCACTGATCCTGTAGCGCTCTTCACCGCCCTCACTACTCTAACGTCTAGACCTGCCCAATGTCGTGCTTTTGCAAGGCGGAAGGCGAATTTCTCAGCCTGTGGTTGTTCCAATTTTTCGTATAGGCTATCCATCTCTGCAGTTTTCGCCCGCGACACCGCAATCTTCGCACTCCTCCTTGTATTTCGCGAGATCTTCCAGTAGTCTAGATGTCTGCCACGTCTTGAACGCGTTTTTCTTTTCCCTCACCGCCTTCTGAACCTCATCATTCCAAAACCAGGCAGCTCTGTCTCCCTTCTGTCCTCCCTTGGTTTCACAAAGAACATCCTTAGCGCACTGCAAGACCGTTCGGGTTGCCAGCCGCCACGTCTCGTTTACTGGCCCATCAGTATTCGGAAGGCCCGCAGCTAATAGTCGCCTTTTGAGCTCGCTCTGCTCAGGACCTCTCAGTTTCCACCATCGCTCCGTTCTTACCCCCACCTTGGGAGGTAGGATGACGCTCAGGTCTGCAACCAGTGGGGCCGTATGCTCGTCCCTCCCGGCCGGGCGATGGGCGCCCATCGCCCGCACTTTCGAGCGAGCACCGTTCAAATGTGAGCGGGGCTCGGGCGATGGGCGCCCGTCGCCCGGCCGGGAGAGACGAGCATACGGCCCCAGTGGTCTGTGTTGCGTTGCCACGTCTTCGATAGGTAGAACCTTTGCGTCTCGTACTGTTTTTAGAGCCCGCCTACGCACCAAAATGTGGTCGACTTCCGTTTTACGACCTCCGCTGCTGTAGGTCATCTTCTGGCTCTCTCTCTTAGCGAAGAATGAGCTGCATATGGCCAGGTCGTGGGCGACCGCCAAGTCTAGAATCCGCTCACCATCTCCATTTTTGGACCTCTTCTTCCTCTTCCTCCATGCATTCTTTCTGCTCCTCTACGGTCTGAGCCTACATGACCATTCAGATCTCCCGCAATGGTGAGGAAGTCGTCTTCTGGGACAGATCTGTCAACGTCATCTAGTGCCTCATAGAACTCATCTTTCTCCTTGTCGGGACAGCCGGTCTGTGGTGCGTACACTGAAACTATCGTCCAGCTTCCCTCCTTCATGTCTATCCTCACGGACATGACCCTATCGCTGATGCTTTGAACAGCTGACACTGAATCTTCGACAGACTCTGAGATCGCGATGCCTACGCCGTTTTTCCTGCCATCTTCGCCCTTGTAGAAGAGTTTGATTCCTTCTCCAATCCCTTTGGCCTTCTCTCCCTTCCAGCGCGTCTCTTGAAGGCACAGGAACTGGATATTTCTTCTCTTAATCAGATCAGCAACCTCTCTGGACTTACCGCTCAGCGTTCCGACGTTGAGGGTCCCTATTTGAACTAACTTCTTCAACCGAGGTCGTCCGTTCCTCGGTAGCCCTCGCATACTGACCACAGGACTCGGGCTGGGGTCCTGCGCGCCACTTCCGGGTGACGTCCTAGCATTCACTCGATTGTTTTGACGACTTTCAATCATAGTTATGTGACAGGGTTTGACCATCAGCCGGCCTGTCAACCTGGGCCTGACGCTGGAATCGTTGCCATTTTTGCTGTTTTTGCACGGCATGGCTTTTTGCCTCAGTGTTTCACACAGAACCACTTCGCGATGCTCCAGAGCGCCAGCAATCTCGCTCGAGCGACATGACAACATGCCAACACCTAGCATCTTCAGGTTAGCCTGCCTACCTCTCGATGTTTCCTTCTTGCATCGAGCAGGCTATGCCCTCACCTTCTAGGCCTGTATCCATCGGCGGGCTCCTCAAAAGGGCCTCTCGCCGGAACTAGCTGGTCCGCGATCAGCTCACCCCAGACTAGCTGGGGAGTTTCCAGTGGCACCAACTAGGAGGAGCATTTCTTTCTGTACACTACACTAATTATTCATTAAGTTGCAAATATCGTGAGGATCCGCGTGTTTACTATTTACTTATTTATTTTCAAGCGCGAATCCTCGCTTATAGAACATATAACTGCACGAAAATGCCGCAGAAATGGGATAAAATCAGGTTACAATAAGGCATCATAGAAATTAGTGTACTAAATTGAAGCTACCATGGCGAAGTGAATAACGAAAAAGAGTACATCATAGACACTAACAAAGGCTAAAAAAACTAGTATCTCTAAATTGCTGGTCGACAAAACGTTTAAATTTACCGAGAGAGATCTGGAGGAAGTAGTCCCTCATCAGGGAATTGCTCTACTAGAGGAGGAATGTCATCTCATTTGGCTTCTTACAACTCTATCACTTTGTTTAAGACCACCCCACCTCGTTCTGGGTGAAGAAACCAGCGAACAGGATCTCGAATTATCCAGGATTACTCTGCTCGAAGCATTTCAAGCATCTACCAGATCAAGTTTCTGCCTATTGTGCCTCGAAGATAGTAATCCCAGTGGACTACCCTGGTTATCACCATTGGGAATGGTGAAATAATCCACTCCATAACACTTCAAGAATAATTTACGATGTTGCAGTGATAAGAGCCGCTACTGACCCCGGAACGGTCGAGCGATCGTTCCCGGCCCAGGTTACCCAGGCCCATCTCTCTCGTTACTTATAATAGCGACTGACCCCCACAAGCCGTTCAGTAAATCAGTTTCGCATCGTAGCTTCCTTTATGAGTTGAAGACAGTTGTGTGGCGCGTCCTTATTGGACGGATATGCCACGATAACTTTTCTTTCTCACTAATCTTAACGATGGCAGAACATAAACTTTTTCGTCGATTTTTATATGTTTTCACGTTTTCTCCTTGATTAGTTTCTTTCTTGAAACCTCTTCTCACCTCTGCGTCGTCTTTTATTACGAGACTGATCAACTTCGACGCCTTCACCTTTGAAACTCTGATGAGATGGTTTTCTGTTACACTTACTATGCGAGAATTTTCTGCCCTTTTAACTTTTTTCTGCACAAGATCGCCTGTAAGCGTACAATTTTTTTTTTGTGTAGCGATAAATGTAACTCAAGTCTGCTGTACTCCAACCATGACAAGTGGATTGTACTGACGACGTGGAACGAAAAAACCAAGGCAATTAGGGTGAGGATTCAAATGCAATTGTACTATTCGCTGACGACAACTTATTTCTGACCTGTGAACGTTTCATTGATAGATGTTTTACAGAATCTGACAACTGTGCAGAACTGGCAGGTGGCTGTTGTTCGGGAGCCGAGCGCAGCGGAAAATTTCGCCAATCACGCTCATAATATGCACTTCGTCAATGCATCGATAGCCTTTAAATTAGGTACCTTGTGATTCAATATCAGGAAGATTTTTTTCCAATTATTTTCATATTAATAGGAGCAGTGATTGGGGCAACACATAGCTTTCTTAGTGCGATGTTATCCTTGTTGCGAGCATGTATTAGGTGTGCTCCAAACCAAAAAATAAACAGAATAAACTTGCGCAGTGAGAAAGTGAAATCAAGAAACTGCGAGGCATATTTATTATGTTAGGCATTAGGCACATCTGTCATTTATTATGCAATTTCTGAGCGAATTCCCAAGAAACGGATGAGAAGCCTGGTGCCTCTTTACCCGATGGTACGGGTTGTAGAATAACTTACTGTTTTCCAAGATCGATTTCAGGTCTAGTATTCACATTTGATGACGAGAATAGTCGACGAAACATTGGATACCTATACGCTATCAAGAATGGAGCAAAGTATATCTACGATGGCGATGAAAACCTACATCTTTACGGTCCACATCTATGTCACCTAGGCTGCGAAATTTCTTCACAATAAAAGTCGGTTTTAAGGTCAAATATCGAATGCTTTCGACTTTAGCACCCATGCTAGTGGTCTGTGGCACTACGGAAACGGTAATTCGGTCAGGTTTGTTATTGTTGATTTACTGCATAACGAATTTCATACTCGCAATTGCGATATTTGTTTTTTTAAACAAAAGAGCAGTGTCTGAACAAATTTGTTTTTTGTAGAGAAAGGATATTCAGACCCTACCAATTTTACGGACTTCGAAGTACTGAGCTTCGGGCGCAGGTAAGATCTGTAAGCTAGCTTTTTAGACAAGCAACGCATAGCTTACCTATGTGGAAATCTGGAAACGTAAGTTCTATAAAGAGTCATCTCGTCATAGGATTGTGTACGACATTATAGAATGCACACCACTCAAAAAGTCGTCAGTGTTTGTGCCCCGGAAAGCCACCGCCAGTTGTTCAACATGCTATTCTCCAGGTTAAGCAAAGGTAAGAATAGCAGAATAGAAGACGAGGTTCTATTGTGTACATCATATTGTGGGGTTTTCAAACCCACTATGTATTGCAACATGAAACACCGGTAAACTTAGAAATGTTCACATACACCCTTTTTCGCCCCAGTTCGTAAATGTTCCACACCATTTCGTACATTTTCTATACCATTTCGTATCTTGCCATCATATTTCGTAAACGTTTCATATTATTTCCTAAATCGTGCGCGAAAATCCAAATATGTACTTTTCGTCAAATATATATTTTTGAATAGTTTTTTGTATTTCACAACATCAAAAAATATTATGTATGACTAATGTGCGCAAAATATGGAAATATTGTTAAAATTCAGCCAAGTTTAATAGATACAAAAAACATATTGAACTACTGTAACTACGGAAAGCGATTACACTACCTCGTACGTATTACTAATCAGTGATAATTTCTCGTTTCAATCAGCGGGTAATGTAGCTCATCATATCTCTGAAAAATGGTTACAGTCCCCGGCGGTCACAAATCTTAATCCAGTGTTCATCAGCTACAGCAAGTGATCTTCGTTTTGCGGGTTTTCTCACCTGCCTCGCATAGTAGGCGGAATAGATTAGCAGAATGGTGGAGATGAGCAAGGGGTAGATACAGGACTAAGGTGGGGCGTCTTGCGAAATAGCTAGCAAATGTTGCGATATGAATCAAATCTGCATATCTTGTGTGGTTCGCGCGCGATTTACGAAATGCTACGAAACATTTACGAAATAAAGTGACAAAGTAGAAAATGGTAGGGAAAATATACGAAACGGTGTGAAACACCTACGAAATGGTGTGGGAAAAGGTGTAATATCTACCCAAAACAGATCATCGGATTATCAGAATTCAAGGGCTTATTCAAATACTGTGTACGGATCATTGAACTTTATTTTCAGAAAATATGCTGGAAGTAAAGAGATCTACGCCGAAATCAATAAATTTTCTCCACCTGTCATGGTTGCACCAGGTGCTGTCGTTCTCATGTGGACGAATTCTTTGATATTACTTGGCGTGAGAGTGTTGTCCAAGGAACATCTAGTAACAAATGAACAAAAACGTCTGCTGCAGAGTTCTCTAAGATTTCTCATCCTGAAATATCGGCACAATTCTACCTATATGCTTTTGTGCTGCTGTGCCGAGCAAGGTTATTAATTGGCATACGACTTCGACATGCCCGCGTACTTCAGAGGGCCTAAAAATTGGTCAAAACTCTTGACCACAGTTCTAACGCGCTTCTTCAATGTCAAATTTCGAATGTTCTGAATTTTTAAGCCTCTGATTAGAACGGATAAGTCGAAACTCAAGGTCAAATAAGTCTTGATCCACTTACTAACCTCGCTCTGACTCCAACCTCACCAATGAACTGTCATCATCTCTTCATTATTTTCATTATCATATTCAGGAATCTATTCGCTTTGGCAGAATGAGAATACTCTATTCTCGTACGACGCGTTATTTGTTATTTTTCGGCCATCAATAGCGAACAATAGGTACATCAGGCTTAACGCCTACACTTCGCTATTATCTATTGCAATTGGTTGATAGTTTGCACATTTCGTTTTCGGTAAATCTTAGTATAGAAAGTTTAAGAATGTAAAATAAATATGTGGTATTATAGGGAGAAATCTCAGTTTGATTGACATTCCTATTGATAAGCTAATCACTGTTAACCAAAAAGATTTGCACCGGTTAGCTTTCCACTGACAAGGGCAGCACCTGTGATCTGTCCAGGGTATTTATGGGATATATTCAGGACCGGAACGATATTCTCGCTCTATGTTCAGAAGGTTATACATATGATTGGAGGAAACGTAGGATTTTATCCTACTGACGCGGTGAAGGACGTTGATGAGAGCAGTTCTTACAGTCCCCTTGAGAACAGGTAGGTTGATGACGTTCGTAAGTAGAACATGGTAATTTTAGTTTTTTTTTCAGATGGTAGAGGTTTTTGTGTGTACCATTTTAGCGAATTTCAAGGCTATCTCAAAAATCATTTAGTTTAGATTGGACTGGAGTGAAATTTATGCTACTATATCGTTACTTGATAGTTTCAGTTGCACTGAGTTTCGTATTGAAGTATGTATGCTCAGACTGGCTAAAGCACTACGGTACGTTTTTGTTTTCCTTCCGTCACATTCAACTCTCAATTCTTCATCTAATAGATTTTATCTTGCCTTGATGGAAATCAGTGGAAATCTTACAAAAAAAAGAAAAAGCGATGATTTCTATTATGCTCTACCAGAATTTTTTTTCGCTTCTGCTTGAGCTTCTAAATTGTTGAGTTTCGTTTTATTTCGTCTTCCCTTTTTCTATCGATCGAGTTTCTCTGTTGATTGTACCACTGACCGTGTTCCTGTGAACAGGCATAAATCAATAAATAAGTAAATAAATAAATAAATAAATATTACAGAGCAAACCGGCTCTTCGAGAACGAGGATGAAGCTCTAATGCAGTCTTGGATTCAAAGTCTCAAATCGGTCAAGTCAGCGGTATTTTTCCATCTTTAATGTCCTTCCTTCACTAAAAGGTAAAAAGATCGGAGATTGTCATTGCACTAAGGACAAGCCACGCATTCGTGTTCCTTTCGTAATCGTTGTGGCACGGCTGTCAAGATGGTTCGGACATGTTTGCAGAATGGATCCAACGAGAAACCCATACAGAGTCCTATGGAGGAAACGTTTGTCATCCTGGAAGTGTCTCCGTACCGCCCCGAAGAAAACATGGTTAAAACAAGTTGAGAACGATCTTCTCAGCTGCAGGCTAACATTGTAGGAAGCAAAAATGAGGGCTTCGAATAAGTTGCAGTGGAAGGGTATCATACGTGAAGTTACAACTCATGTGGCCCCAACAGCACCGACATTGTCGTGAGCTATGGAGGATTAGCTAGTTCGTTAGTTAGAGGCACGACTGCGTTTTTGACCTGTACAATGACTTGCAGAGGCTAGCTGCTACATCACTATCTTTACCTTCCCAGAGAAGGCAGGTGTCAATTTAATCCGAACCTGGAGGGATTAAAGGCTTGGGTAGCCCCGGTCGTGATCGATCGCTGGACCTGGTGTCAGTAGCCCCTGCACTAGGCGGCCCTCCTTCTCCAAACCATATGTTATATTCGTGCTACCTCATAGAAGCACTTATGCCGTTTCACATTTAAGGTATAATTTCCCAAAAGTGAAATCGGCAAACTGGAACTTCACCTCTCAGCATGGTGTAGAACTATGTGGTAAATGCCGGCGAGTGAGCCTCGAATTTGCGCCGTTCATGAATGCACGATATCATTCTCCTATTGACGACAACGTGGTGAGCATTTGTTTCATTGTTTTATGTGTTTATTTCGTTTGTTGCTGAAGAATAACCGTGGTCAGGTTTTACGTAGAGCCGAAGCGAAGCTGGAAGCGTGCGAGTCGCTGCGAAACTGGTGTTCTGGAACGGACATGTGTGGGTTCTGCTTTCCTCCGCTCCTGCCTGATTTTATTTAGAGTTGTTGTTATGTGAATTCAGTCTTTCGCTGCGATGCCGCTTCACCGAAATACCTGGCGGAGGCACATAGGAACAGACGTGGGCTGGAGTCTATTCGTGACACGGTACGACATGCCGTTTTCTGTATTTGTTGATTTTTCTTTTTCTACGACCAGTGGTGGCTAAGGGAATCTGACAATAGAACGAGGTCAACCACCATTATTTGGTTAGGCGGTTTGATGACTTCACATGCCCGAAATTGGCTCGAAACTTCTTATCCTTGGTCTGCACCACCAAGAGTGGATCCATCTCCTAGTATCATGTGGCACTTGTCGTCCCGTTGATCATCGATTTGCTCGAGCGGGTGCCAGTAATGTCCCCATCCGTCCCTGTCGCGTGCCATGGTGGACCAGTGGGTCCTGCTCGCTCGAGTAACACGAAGAGCCTGGTTTTCGACAACATGGCCCATGCGACTGCGTCTCTGATCTTCGAATGTCGATGTAGCTCGGAGCGTCTCTCGCCTGGACGAAACGAGCATCCTTCTCTCTATACTTCGTTGTGCGACGCAAATCACGTGTTCATCCTGGTTGCGTAACACCTAGGATTCTGAGGCATATGTCTGCGCAGGTGGAACCGTGGAGTCGAAGAGATGGTCGAGGAGCCGACTGTTCTTCTTCTTCCTCCTCACTATTCCTTCAATACTCTCGAAAGCGCCAAAAGGCTCTCGCTCCCTCCTGCCCCACTCTGGACTCAAGTCGTTGGTCATGTTAAAGTACACATAGCAGGGGCACTCAGAGATATTCGTGCCGTTGAGCGAAAACGAGGCATCAGAAACGTATCCATTCCTCATGAACATCGTCTTCGTCAAGTTCAGCTGCAAGCCGATCTTCCCAAACGCGCGATTGAAGTCGGCCGAATATCTCTTGTCCGTAGACAACTCGACAAAAATGCTAACGATGGTTCGGCGCTTGGCCGGATATACAAAAGATAAGAACAAAATGGAATCTGATTCACCTGCTAACCTCGTTCGGCAGCATGAAACAATAACGCGACTTCAAATCAGCTCAGAGATGGCTGGTTTAGGTGCTCGTGGTGACTCACAATTACCCGAGATACAGCGGAATGGGACTTCTGCAACAGCTTTATCAGCCGTATTTCGGTATCACAATATTCTGTGGGACGTGGTATCCGCTACTTTACAAGGATAAGAACGGTAAGATTTCCTTCAATTTATAATATTTGAAACCACCCGAGGGTTTAGGGGACTCACTCACCGCTCAGAATTTTCGTAACACCGAAAAGATCGATACCGTCCTCCGAGTTCCAGCGCGGGCAGCTACTGAGCATCTCACGTGAATGATCCTTTTAGAGGCGAATTGTAATTGAGCAAGACATTTCTATTTTAAGGTAGATATTTGCTGATGCTGACAGTTGCCGTCGCTTGTGTCAAGCAAGCGGCGCTAGTTTCCTGTTTAGGAGAATTCCCAGAGATGATCAGTCCATTCAACTTCATCAACATGACAGAGAATGAAGTTTCTAATGGCTATTTTGTCTACAACTGTTTATCGCTGGTCAGAGACATTCGACTACGAAACGTGAAAGGTAATATCATAGCGATATTTTCGTGTGGTGTTTTAAAATTGCTCGCGCTACTACTAACTTCAATACATAACGTGTTACAAGGATATTTTATGCTTGCCGATGACGCAATATTCAATTTTTGGAATGAGCTTCAACTTGACGAAATGCTGTTCACGGCGTGGGTGAAATGCTTTGTCGAACAGCTAAACTCTTATTGGTGGAAAACGGCTGCTGGTGAGTTTTATGATAGTCTGAAATAATGACGTGCACCTTTTAGCTTGCACGTTCTTGCTCCTCGGTTACATTCTATTACTCTCATTGTATCATGCTAATGTTCTCTTGGACACGCGTGACGCAGAGGTATGAGGCGCTGCTGACATTCGCATGGTCAAGCGATCGATATCAACATTCGCATGGTCAAGCGAGCGATATCAATTCAGCTCAAGTTGCATGAATGGCTTAGTCACGACACAGGATTGACTACCCTTTGGTGCTGTTGCCACTTGAGCATACTTGTAAATGTAATTGATGGGTATAATTCCTGCTAATTTTTTACCCTGTATATACCGAAAAAAGTGAATCCGAATAATAATAACCCTTCCTACACTGTATATCAACTATTAGGTTGAGTCATAAGTAATCGGACATTTGCGCGCGTTCGGATTCAAGATGAAATTTTTAGTCAATGAGGACACCTATCAAAATGAGTGAGGTATCATTCAATAGAGAGGGAAAAGCACTACAAAATATTATGTCACATTCGCTTTAGTAAAGTTGACCTTTGTTACAATGGCATCGGAATTCATTCCATTCAAATCGCGTATTTGCAACGTCATGCTTTTTCTGTCTCTGTCTGGTCACTATTTGAACCAATCTTTTGATTGTTTCAAACGGATTTATAACGAAGGTATTCCTGTTCAAGGCGCTATCTACCCTTGTTCTTGAACTTCTGCATTGGCTACTAAGCCATCGAGAACAAGGAGAAGTCAGGACGTCTGACGGGGTTGGATCTGGACATTTTGAGGAACGAGGTGTAGACCGATCCATGCCAAACCTCTCGTGAATTATCAGACACCTTCAGTGTTCTTCAGTCAACTGATGATCAAGGACTAATGTCGATCGGTAAGGTTAGGAAACTTGGTCGACGGATACCTCAAGCTTTGACCCAGTGGGCGCGGATCGCAGAGTAGACGCGGCAGTTTCTCGTCTCTTTCTCAAGCACAGGAATGGTTGACTGAACAATCTAATCATTAGTGATGAGAAACAAGGGTTCTACACTAACCATCCCAGCCGTGTCCAGTTGGTCGACAAAGGTAGAAAGACAGAAGACGTTCTAAACCTGACAGGCACCCAATTTGGTAGTAATGTGCAATTCCGGAGCCTTTGTAACAAAGAGCAACGTCATCAAAGGAACTTCGTCGGGTTATTTTGTAGCGCCTTTCTCCCTCTATCGAACGGTACCTTAATCATTTTGTGAGGTTCCTTCATTGTCGGAAAATTTGATCTTGAGTCCGGGCACATGCGGAAATGTCCGATTACTTATGACTCAACCTAATACATACACGCTATGAATTAGCCTTTGTATTACTGTAAACCTGTCAATTGGATAATTGACGGCTGATGAGAACATTCTGAAGCATTATCTTATTTAAATTATCAGCTCTATCTGCGGGCTCCTCTACACCAACGGGCTCTCGCACATCCATTGTAACAGTTCAAAATTAGAAGGTAAACGAATTCGTGAAGTGTCTCTTGAGGCCTAACTGTACCTGTATGTTCACTCTCACATTTCTTTATTTGCTTTTTATTTAGGCAAGCCCAGCGCTAAGCGTGCTCACAAACTTTTCACAGAAAAATACAAGCACGACACCAAGGTGCAAAGTGTATGGTCATGTTATAAGGAAGGGGTGAGGAGTTTTTTGATGTTGCATCTCCAATATGTGTAAATATGACGTTGGGACGTCTCAATCAGTTGACTTTGAATAGATTTTAATGAATCAAAGCAACGCCTTTGTGAGAACTGTCTATTTAAGCTTCGTGTAAATGGTTTCGGAGATAGAGCAGATGTCCATATTCGGCTAGATACTGCATGGAAGATGAGTGACTTGTGAGTGTCTTAAGCGTCCAACTTTCTATTAGTCTTGGCATTGTGACGATACGGTTTTAGTTCAAGTTATAAAGCTGGCCAAGATGATACAGGTTTTATACGGTTCACGTTTCGGCCTAAACGGCTTCGTCGAACCTTGGAAAGCAAGAAATGCGTGAGATTATCCCACCAAAGACTATTTCAAATACAAATTAGCTTCAATGCATCGTTGTAATCAGAAATGGAAAAACCATTCAACCGTGGTAGGTAGGCACACCTATAGGACAGCAGATCAGATCGCTGGAGTCACCCTCGGACCTTCTAACTTGGTGACCTTAAAGACGTGCCGCAGCTCTGACGTGTAGATGCTGTAGATCAGATTCCGCAGAGGTCTAGAATGTAGCGAGCTCGCCGGTAGTGGCTAGGCACCTTTTCTGCTAATTTTAGGACTTTTAGTGCGAATCCACAACACCTCCAAAGTCTTTCGAGCGGATGTTTCTTTCTGTAGCGCTAGTCCTCGTACGGACCTCTTGATCTCAGCCTTGTTGTGGTCTACCAGGCGATGCGTACCGAGAGGCGTTGAGGGGCTTGATCTCTTCAGCCCATCGATGTGATCCTTCACCCTGACCGCTAGGAGTCGCAATGTTCTCCCCCCACATACTCATCGCCGCACACGTTGCAGTTGATGATGTAGATGGCGCCCGACACCAAGCAATCGCTCCTACGCCCATATAGGCAGACAACGCATCCTGGGGTGGCGCAATAATGGTCATAAAGGCGGATGCAGATTAGCCGATGTCAAAGATTTTTAGGTTGTTTCTCCACTAACCTAACCACGTCATCTAGATCATACCTAACGACGACCGGATCTGGGTGCTCAGAGCATCGTTCAGGGAGGGGAAACAGAAGGCAATCAAAGGCAATTTTATCCCCCGCCCACGCAGGCGACTGCACTGCTGAGCATGCTGCTCGGATAGCAGTGCAGTCTCCTGTGCGGGCTGGTATAAAATTCCCTTCTGTTTCCCCTTCACAAACGATTCTCTGAGCACACAGATCCGGTAATCATTACGTAGGTACGATCTAGATGACGTGACGGCAATTCATGGGAAAGACTCGGCTTTGAACCCATAAAATAGCGGTAGATCAATTCTTTCTGGGTGATGCTGCAGCAATTGCAGACCATTTAAAGTGATCTATTTTCTTTCAGCTACTTTGTGCCGGAAAAGAGGATGGAATATGTGACCCGTGTTCTAGATGTCTTCCATGAGGCTCTTTTATTCCAAGAAATCGCAATGAATAAGTTGCTTCACTCAATGGCTTTTCGATGGTATTGAAAATATTTTCTATCTACATAATTGCTTCGTGATCATGAGTTACATTTTAGGCTTAAAGATGGTAGTTATAAATACCTCTGGAAACGACAACGTCTTCGCTGGTTCGAATACTATCACGACAGATTAACATTCCTCCATCCGATTAAAATTAGCGCTTTCAATCAAACGTATGAGAGAATGGTGTATGCACATTAGTTTCTTCTTTTTCTTTAATTTGGTAACATATGGATGGTTGGAGTAGATCATGCGCTATTTTTCTCGACCCTTAGGCGGTCCAATAACCTTCCTTTCGCTTGCTATGTGAAGCATTGGTAAGCCAGAAAGGTAACAGTGGTCAGAGGAGTCCATCAAATGTCTATTAACGGTGCTTCTTACAATGCAAGCGGCTCCTCTAGTGAAGAACGCTGATGTTTGCCTCCTTAGCAACCCAGAACTTTAGAATGATGACGAGTTCATGGTGGACACGTCGGGGCCTGCACATGATCTAATCTCGATTCTCGCCAATTATCATGAAAGCAGAAGGAGCAATTATGTCAAAACTCACCAAACAAAATAAAATTGTTATAATTTTACTATATATTTAACGGTTTTTCTTACAGATTCTGTGACAGCGTCGTGCACACGTTCATGACGGCATTGATGGCACCCAAGTGAGGGACAATATGGCCAAAAAATTCCTGATTAGAATGCGAATAAACATCCTGATGCAAAGCATTCATTCGGAAACATTTTAGCACATACGAATGCGAATTATGACCTTCTTAGCATTTTGATAAACTTACTCCTTTTCACATTTAAACTTTTCTTCTTGTTATTCAACTAGTGCTACTGAACTGTACATACGTCTTTCGCCGATTTGATTTTTTCATCGCGATTTACTTTTCCAATTTTCCTTATTCCTCTGGAACAGACCCTGAATATTAGGTTGTACAACAAGTTGCCTGTTAAGCTGTACGCTCCAATTCTGGAACGGGTTCTCAGATCTTCTCAATGTAGCCTACAACTAGGCTGATTTTCGGTTATGATTTCCTATTGGCCAAAGTGCGGTCAAAAATCGCTTCAGAACAAGTCCAATGGATAAATTGCATACAAAAGTATAGAACTCAAGCCATGGAGCTCTAGCTACATGCTTATTCTTACGAGTCAATCAACTTCAGAGAACTTATCAAAAGCGCCGCTACTGCCATTTTGTCGCTCCAGCTTATTATTGACCGTTTCCGATTAAATAATCCGAGCTCATAATGTTACCCAGTAAGGTTTGGAAGTAGAGGTAATAGGAAATTTTTTTGGAAAGGCCATGCGGCCGTTCCATGTCTCAATGCAGACTATTTGGTCAACATTTTATGGAAATTTTCATTAAAAAAAGTATTATTAATTACGCTTCGAACGGCAAAGTGAGCCACGTCTTGGACTACCCGATTTTGATCCTTCTACAGATGATTCTCCAGTGTTAATCGTTTCGCGAATGGCCATCGGCTGCGTTCCACATCTGGTTCTCGTTAGAAAAACAGACGGCAACAATCTGTCCAACGAGGGGACCAAGTTTCCGGCGGTGCACTTTTGCAACCGAAGCCTGTCGTCGTCGCGGAGATGCCGATGAGTCTTCGCGAACCTCCCGTTCTCTTCTTTGTTATCCGCTAGCGTTAAACCTAATTTGTGACTCCGAGTCGCGGGAAAGAACTTCTGTTTTCAGCTGTGCATCGCTGCCAATGTCCCTGATGGAGCTTTTTTCACGCTCAGTCTGCTGCGCTTTTCGAGTCCTCAAATCGTCAGACATTTACCTTTTTGAAATCGTCCGACGGATTTTTCCCTGCGCCCTTCTTATCTATTTATTGAATACCACAAAGGTTCTACTGACACTCGCACGGTCGAGCGATCGATTCTCACCCGGGCTAACCAAGCCTTCAATCCTTTCCGGGGTTCGGGTAAACTGCTACCAGACTTGTCTGGAACGGTAAAGACACTTATTTGAAATGGTGGTTGACCCCCGCAAGTTACTGTATATGCCGAATAGGCATTCATCATACCACTACGATTCTGAATGGACCACGACTGCACGGCGCACCCATATTTCGAGGTGAATACCTGGAAGCATTTGAAAGTGCTAGTTAAGGAGCGTTTTTGGTAACTTTCCTGATAGAACAAGAGGACGAAAAATTCGCCAATGTTAAATTTGGTAACATTTCGATGCATCATCAAAGTTTCCAGTTTTTGCGGCAGCACTGCTGGAGCAGTTGAATGAGGAATTTCATGCTTGATGTCCCTTTTCGCTGAGCACTGCATTTTTATAGCTCCCGCCACTCAACTCTATCATTTTTCTTTTCTTCTCCTTTTTTTGCATTCTTGAAGATATTTTACTATATTTGTTTATTATTAAATTATTTGGACACGATTTTGCTTTTATTCAGTGTAGAGTGGGTCGAAGAATGAAAATCGAAAGCAGACTATCGCTCCATATTAATTGATTTCGTTTGTTCCGATAGAATAAAGCATTCAAGCAGAACCTGACGCAAAAAGGTGATTTATGATGATAATAACCAGAGGTAGACGTTTTAATGATGGTGCTAGTTTCATGGCAAAAATCGAGGCGCAGGCGAGATTCGAACTTGTTAATAAAACTAGAACGTCGCTATATGACAGCACTTATTTATGTTTTTGCTGCTTTTTTTGCAAAATAATTGCTGTTTTTTCCTCGGTTGTTTCTTCCTGTGCATTTAGCTGAGCAATTTGTGCGCAACAAAAGAGTCGAGAATTGCTGTTGCAAAATGCTGTTGAACTGTAAGAACAAGTAAGAATCTCAGCGTTGTCAGAATGAGGTTCAACTCGCTTCTGAAAGCACGTCAGGCAACTTTTGTGCAGATTTTAAAGCATAAGTAAAAAATAGACGTTTATAGGGCAAATCAGCAACTTTGCCAGCTTCAGCAATTTCTTCTAACACAGTGGTCGACTTATTTCCTTGCCTTCTCTGCCATCGAACAGCGCGATTTGAAACAAATCGTCTTTTTCAACACCTGATATCTTGTTTTCTTTAAGGATCGTGTTTAAGTTTGTTTTCACTGATCAAGAAGGTGCATAGCTCGCGTTTCTTATTTTTCCTTTATTCATTGGTCATTATTATTATTCAGGAAAATTTGAGGACAATAAAGTCTCTTACGTAATTTCAAAAACTTATTATGTCGTTAAAATGCAGTTGGAATAGAAGGAGTAAAGTTCAGCAACTCTTTATCTATACAATCTCTGCCCTTTGCAAACTGCACTTTGTAGCCCACGATACACGCGAACTAAGATAACCCGTGAGGTTTCTAGGACAACACTGACCACTTGTACGAAAAAGGAAGGGACGAGGTTCTCAAGAGAAAGAAAAAAGTGCGCCATAAAGATATATCATTGAAGAGCGGAGTTGTATTGTATGAGTTTAATATGTATTTTAATATTTTCGCCTACATACATGTTTCGGAATAATCGTTTAATTAATTAATTTATTTTTTACATTACATTTTTACAACGATTATTCCGAACCCTTAATTCAACATTTACTGCAGTTTATAGTTCATATCGAGAGTGAAAAATATTTAGGCCACAAAGGAACAGGCAAAGCTACTATGCTTGATGACGGGTAGCCACTTTGTAGCTCCTATAAAAAGAAAGGTCAAAAAGAAAGGTCAATAAATTGGCACCTAATGTATCTTCCTCAATGTTCGAGTAGCACGTGAGAGCACAAATGGGATGGTAGGTTATTCCAGGTAATTGCATTTCAATCTTGAACATCTAAAGGGTAAATTATTGAACAGAGCTAGCCAGAGTATCTTACGATTAGTAGGAACCACTAGCAAAGAGCATTCGGACTTAGTAAAGTCACTAGCAAGTCACCTTCAACCGATTTTCAGAGGTAGGCTAGAATTGAGCTGAACTATTATTCCGAACCCTTAACTCAACATTTACTGCAGTTTATAATGCATATCGAGAATGCAAAATATTTAGGTCGCAAAGGAATACGCAAAGCTCCTATATTCGGTTACAGGTAGTCACTATGTAGCTTTTATGAAGAGAAAGTTCAATAAATTGTCTCCTATGTTTCTATATGTTCGACTAAAACCTGAGAGCGCAACTGGGCTATTAGGTTATTCCAGGTAATTGCATTCCAATCTTGAACATCTAACGTGTAAATTGTTGAACAGAGCTAGCCAGGGTATCTTACGATTAGAAGGAGCCACTAGCAAAGAGAATTCGGACTTAGAAAAGTTACTAGCAAGTCACCTTCAACCGATTCACAGAGGTAGGCTAAAACTGAACTAAACTATTATACATTAAACTATACTATACTACGAACAGACTTGGACAAGTGGGCGAGAAATGCTCTGAAATAATCAGTAAAAACCTCGCTCATCTTAGGCTCACACAACTAGTGAGAATCTGGCGACTGTCCTCCGGGTCCACTTTCCTGGGAATCAGTGGAGGTTAGAGTTTAACGTCTCTGGAGGGGCTAGTAAAGGTGGTCGAAGAGAGGATAATGAGTTCTCAAGGTACATTTTTTAGTAAAGTTAGAACATAGATATAGATTATCCATTCTCATTCAAAACGCGTTGAGGGCGGTTTCGCCGAGCGCTTTTTCGCTTTGGGCTGCTCCAATTCTCACAGAATCGAGAGCAAAAACGACGCATCCTTTCACTGTACTGCAGACAACGTATGTACAAGCTCAATCTAGCGGCACTTTCAACAGTGATCAACCGGCAACACTGTATTCTGCCTCCATACATCTCTATAACACACCTGCACCACTGTTAGTTTTCGATGTTTCAGATTTTTTTCCGGTTTCCCTTCGAGAATCATCATTGTAAACGACGGCCTGTGTCTAAAATGTACCTCTGGTTACTGTTTTCTATCCTTATCTTTATGTCAATACTAAACAAAAACGCATCAACAGAGTTAGTAACACCTAACGAACCGACCGCAGAAAATAAAATGCAATCAACCAGGAAGGGATGACTGCGGGTGGTCAAAAGTAATTTTAGTTGAAAAGAGTTCGCTTTACTATAGTGCTAGTTAACCGAAAAGGTGTTGTTTCCAGATGTGTGCGGATTATCCGATATCCGTTATCCGGTTTCCGGGGGTTTTTTGGCCTTTCCGTTATCCGGTTTTTTTCGGCCGGATGACGGATAAAAATAGATCTTTTTACGAGATTTTAAATTTTTTTTAATAAGTTCAAATTAATAAATGATTTCTTCCTACTAAATTCAAGAAAAATGTCACTTTACTTCTATTAGACTTGGGATTTCAATGCGTGAATTTTGTGGGTCAAATAAACATTTATCGAGTTATACAAAGTGATAGTCGAGTTTGATAAGGGGTTTAGCCTCGAAATTCTTTATCCGTTATCCGTTATCCGGTCGATTGTGGCTATTCCGTTACCTGCACCGTTATCCGGGTCGCGAAAATTTTTTTTATCCGCACACCTCTGGTGCGATGGCTTAAAAGGGAGGAGCGTAGGAGGGCACATAGACTGAATAGCGGGAGACTTAGAAAGAATATGATCAACCAGTCACAGGACGAGCAATTTTTTCTAGAAGCAGGATACTTCTTTGGCTCAGTCGTTTGTTAACACAAAACGTTCGGCTAACACATTTATCTTCGATATTACCAACACAAGTAATTCATAACATCATTTTCCCAGCTAGCTCCTGGTAGATACGAGGTGTGACAGTGATCGAGTCTGGTGTCTAAGGGTTCCACAAGGCCTCGAAGACTTTGAATTGTCACAAGAAAGGCTCGTGCCACCATTCCTCAAGCCGTCCAACTAAATCAGTTGTTATGCGATAGGAAGACTTCGCCAGGTGAGGCTGTTCTTGTTGAACCGGAGCAGAACTACTGACGATAATCCAAATGACGCAGGCTGCTGTTGCGCTTTCTAACCTCCCTCATAATCTACCATAAACGTGACAGAGAATTTGATCTTAGTAGCTCCACACTCCATGGGATAGGAGAAACTGACGGTCTTTACGAACCCTACTCATGAGTACGCGCTGTGATCAACATTCAATGGATGTCAAACCTATATCTCTCATTGTTTATTCCAGGTTGTCAACAGAAGGTAGGCTGAGCTTGACCACGACTTCAGCGCGTTCAGCTTGTGACAGCGAAAGTGACTGATACACTTCTATAGGCTTACCTTTAGTAACCCTCCTTCACATCCATTATGAACTATAAAGAATGGAAGTCCTGCCACATCGAACGAAAACCCTAGTTCAGAATCAGTTCGGTGATTTCATGCGCGTGCGGCACGAGTTCGACTTCCGCCCGCGCAGTGTGTCAAAAATTTACCTGAGAGCTTCTTGCATTCCAGGTGCGGGAATAGAACTGTAATTTCATGATAGTAATAAAAAAGCCTTTAGCTTAGTAGGTACTGTGGAGATAAAAGCCTTCTTGCTCATAGAAGGTGCTGGGGGAGCGCAAATGACCAGTTAGAGAGCACAGCCGACGGTTCAGTGATGTAGTTGTCCCAAGATAGGGGTAAGACGCGAGCTCGGATCTCGACTGGACCGCGATTTTCGCGATGATCCTAGCACTATCAAAAAAATCTAAATCTATTTCTAGCATACCTAATATTAACCCGCAAAAAACGCTCCAATAAAGCTAGAATTTCACGATAATAATTTTCAGTTAGAACAGGGAATAATGGCGGCTTGTTCGATGTTTCCTTTGACGTTCGATTCCTCGATGTCATCGTTGGCGTAAATCACTCATTGAAAGCAATAACGATCGCGAGCACTCGAATCCCATTGTTCCCCATCGGAAGTCCCCACGATGCTCCGCCTACTCTGCTCTCATGGGCCGCCATGAGCAGCCGGCAGAGTGCGCTTTTCCGGTGTGCTCGCCTTCAAGTGGCCGACGAAAGCCCAAAATCTTCAACCGTGCCTTAATGAATCTCATTCGTCATTTGGCTCGTCAATTATGAATCGACCACTTTTCCGCTTCACGCATTGATGAATTGGTCATTTTCGGCCTCGTTCCATTTTCCTTTGATTTCTGATCGCTATACCGAGTGTGAAGTTTCTGAGTCGACAACAAAATGAACCAGTAATTGCACCAGGGTTGCCCTTGATAGCCCGTTTCTGGATGTCTCAGTTGAAAAAATTTTCTTGCGAGCAGACCTTACTCGTAAAGATTTGCCTCTTTTAGCTCAGTTTCCCACCCCGTTACATCCGCCTTTTTTGCTCAATTTTTGACTTTTATTGATAGTCTTTCATTTATTATCGACTTTCCATAACTTGTACTTGCATGCCAACTGAAACTTTCCCGTTGATTTGGCCATTTACGGAGCAATAGTCACAAACGTGCACTAACAAAAAAGTTTCCTCAACCTAGCTTGCCTCTCTGTTTGGACCGCCTTACTTCCGAGCTACTCAAAGGAAATCTTCGAAAAGAATCTTCAGAGAATACACGAAACGGCACTCAGAACTCGGTGAGATTCAAGCCACGATTCGCTTCCTTCTGATATTGCCGAGCCATTTCCCACCAGCAGATTTAATCCAACCTTATGGTAATGTCCCTCTCCACCCTGTTCTTCCGACCAATAAACCCTGTTCATCAATGCTGACTAATTTGGTTCCTTCATCTTCTAATTTTGTGTTTAAAAACGAGCGGCATTCAGCTGCTTGTAGAGAAAGGGAGACCGATATGACTATTGACTGACTGAAAGAAGAATGCAATTACTCTTTGATATTGAAAGCAATACCCAAATTCTCTCAGCATTTTCTTTTCTTTCTATTATAGGCTGTACCTTTTCCTAATTTCTCGAACCCTTTGGAATAGGTACGTTTCGCTGAGCCCTCCAAGCTGAGCTATTCTGTTTTTTTTTCGTTTTTAAACAGCTTTATTGCTTCACGAGCTGGCCTTTCTCTTTCCGTTCCACATACATATAAAAGAATATGGTAAATGAATAAACAAATTGAAAAAAATAGATAGTTCTTCCTGATTCAAGTAGAAGAATATTTGAACTCGAAACAGGGACTTCTAAGCGCTTTAGGTTGGAGGTCCTCTGTTCGTACACTAGGGTGTCATAAAAATGTAAAATAAAATGAATGTAGAAATATAATGTAAAAAATGTAAATGTATTCCATCAGCATAGAGATCATGAAAATATCGAGTGGATGACAAGAGTCATCTACACCCTCGTGGCTAAGCACTTTTTCGCGCTGAATATTTAGTAAAAACATTGGAAAACCACAAGAATATGTGCGAGAATGTGTAAAATGGCTTCGAACCATAGAGATTACTGGCGGTAACGCATTCGCTGAAATACACCTCCTTACACATTGAGGAAAACAATGGCTGCCGTCTCCTACCCTACACTTTACGCTGGTTAATGGCATCGTTCACACGGATATAGCCCTTGTCGATCTCGAATCGTAAAGCAGTGGTATTATATACTATGAGATATTTACGAACAAAACTAATGCGAGGTGATCGGGAAACGAGAAGGACCAATCTGGGGCTGGCCTGCCCCAGTTAAGCCACGGACTGAGGCTGGAATCCCGCCAGTGTCACGATTCTTGCGATCAACCCACCACTATCGTCAAATCGTCTCAGTTTCTTCTCAATAATCCCCGCAACTTATCCTATTTCGCAAGCACATATTTGTGTTTTTTTTATATTCACGTTTTTTCTTAATTTGAACAAGTACTTGAATAATTGTGCAAAAAAACAGATGATGCAAAACATCGAATAACTCTGATATGCATGCAATTGTAAAATAAAATAAAAATTCAATGCAAAATATTATACTATGGCTGTAAGTTGGTGTAAAATTTAAAAAAGGTATTTGTCGGGCCTCAAATTTTCAACAAATAGAACCGAACAGCAACCATTCCAAATTTCACTTTGGAGCAGAGCTCGCCTTCCCTATAACTTGAGAATTTTACTGACGAAGTCTCCACTGTAGTTCGGACCTGAACCTACCCTAGAAATTCTTACTGCAGCTTTCTAGTTGGATCGCCGTCCATAACGTAGTCTTTTTGTTTGGAAACTATCGAATAAGCTTAGTTTTTGAATGGGTATAATGTCTCGAGTGGATGACCATCACGGCTCTGCTCTGAATCATCTCAAATTTTCGATAAGCAGAACTGATCAGCAACCAGACTGATTTTTAATTTGAGGTAGGCTTTGCGGCGGCGCGTCCTTAGGGGACTGATCAGCGCCGACACCTTTAACTCTCACTTTTACCTTAATTCATATCCTAGTGCTACCTCGGTTGTGTGCGCAAAGAATTCACGAAGACGGCCTGATCTTCATTTGAAGTGGTCCGACGCTGTTTCTGCCCTATCCGAAGACTAATTCACTGGCTTCTTGGCCCTTTGGGTAAGCCAACTCTGTCGGATTGCTTCTCTCGCGATGACCTTTGGCTTTTGGCGTGCTAAAAAACTAATTTTGACGGAACGACAAGACATATCTGATCCCCCAACTAGGACATTCTGTTCTCTTTCCAGAAAATTAAGACACTACAGATCGTTCTCACAGAAACATGTATTCATTTTGGTTGTTTGCTTACATATTTAACTATCACATTGCTGTACTTATCTGAAGAAAAGTTCTGTGGAGACCGGTGGACCTTCTAATCTTTGGAAAATAGAAAAGCAGATCTCTCGAAAGCTGGTTCATAAATGAGACGCTGGGCCACATGCTTTCGCTGTTTTTGGTGCTTGGTACCTTAGCATTAGCAGATTAGCAGAACACAACAAGTTTTCACCAATCAATGTTGTGGCCAGCACTATAAATTATCGATGCGACGGAATTGTTTTGCATTGAGCCTTCTCCGAAAGATGCTTGAAAAGAACATTAGTCGTTGCTTGGTCACCCTTTCCGGGCACCAGCCCGAAACAATCCCGGCCTCTCAATTTTGAGAGGAACGAAGACTTGGAAGCTGAAATCGCGGTCTTCCGACCACCTACCAGGTTCGAAGCCGTATCAAAAAGTTCCGTAGTTACACGCTTCTTCTATTTGGCTCATTCTCACTTTGATGGAAGGGTTTTTGGTGTTGCTTAGTTTTTACTTGCTATCCTTCTCTCGAAAACGACTACAGAGTACCAGTTTATGGAAAACATGAGCTGTCAAAAATGTCAAATTTTTTAAGCTCCATGCTTGTTTTTCAATGTACCATTGAAAAGATCGGGTTTTTATCATTTCAGTCATGTCACTATTAAACAACAAAAATGAGATTAACCACAGGGAAACGGTAGAAACGGATCGCTTAGTTTAACTCGTATTTCGGCGTTATGTAAATATAATATACCGAGGCAACTGTGGTCTAAAGGAATAGCTTAGAAAAAACCATCTTCGATAAACTCAATCAAAAAGTCCAAAGGGGGTCGACCTCTTAAGGGTTTGACCTAAAATTTCCAGTCGCGAGCGTAACATTTTTAAATAGGTTTTACCGTGGAACCGCCCTTGTTCCTGCACTGGTAGTATAATAATATCTTTAGCGCGCCTACATTACGGTGGACGTTTTAGTGGTAGGTATCTTTTCCTAAGCCATAAACCCCTGGCGTTAACCTAACGGGACTCTACTCGATCCTATCGATATGTTCCTTTCCCTTTTCCTTTATAGTGCTGCTGAAGGACCATCACCATTGATTTTCTCAACAATTCCATTGATTTGTTTCTGACCGTGTTTTTTCTTTTGTTTTTTATGTTGCTATTAATATTCAGCCCACTGGGGATTGGAGAAAAATAAATGAAAAGGAAATAATACCCGATATGGAGAGAAACCTTGTCGTCGAACACGGACGAGGTCAGGAGGTCTCTGGGGAGACGATCCAACAGCACCGGAAACCGGCCGGCCGAAGGGCAGCTGTGGCGGTCCAGCAGCCATTCGTGGCACTGATTTTCCCCTTTGCCGTGGAGCGATTCCGCCACGCCTCGTCGCACATCTAAAGCCTCATTTCGGCATGATATCTGAGCGCTTTTGGCACTTTGACGACGAGAACACTGACACATTCGTCAGCGCTCGCCACTCGCTCTCATCCACCAGCTCGTTTTTCAATCGTTTTTGCCTATTTACTTCGCCGTTTTTTCTCACTTTTTTCTTTTGCTCTTCGCTTATCCGATTCACATTTCTAGTGGCTTGCCTGCGTAATAAGCTGCCTTGCCGATTGGAAGTTGTAGACAGATTGAGTTATTTAGCCCGGAATTTCGGTCTTCTCATTGTCCTAGAGACTATCGCCCACAGCTCGTTTCTCACTCCTTTTCGCCTATTTACTGTGTCGAATTTTCTCACTTTTTTCTTTTTTCTCTTTGCTTATCCGATTCATATTTTCAACAGCTTGTCTGTGTAATATGCTGCTTTGCCAGTTAGAAGTTGTCAGTTGTGAATTATTAAATTATAAAATTATTATAATATAAGCCCGGCATTTCGATCATCCTCCTGTCATAGTAAGCTATTCGTTTACTTTACGTTTAGCATCTACTTTGTCGTTTTTTCCCCGCTTTTTCGTCTTTTCTGTCGATCCGACTGCAATTTCCAATGTCATACGTTTCGTGACATCCTGCTTGGGGAAAGTAGGTGGATTAAATTGTTCAGCCATGCGCTTTGACCTTTCCAGTATCATGGAACTCTCTGAGTTCATCTTTCGATTCATTCCTATTCTTTATTTCATTGTTTTGATTCATTTTTTGTTTTTTTCTCTGCTAATCGCAGATCCACTGTGTTATATGACCGCTCTGTTGAATGAGGGTAATAGGTGGACTATTTTGACTGGACCTTTTGATCCCTCCGTCTTCATCGTATTCTCCGGGATTCTCTATCAAAATGAAGATCTTGATCGTCAAGGTGCACAAGAGAAGGCACACCAGTTTATCCTTCACGAATTTTTGCACCATTCTTCATGCCCCTGAAACCATTCTCGTACCACAGCTTCCAGTTGGAAATCGACGAAACCTCTCTTGATTTCGTGAAGTGCAAGTTGTGCGGTACGAGCGGCCATCCGCTATCCCTCTGATCTAGAAACCCAAAATTAAAGGAGCTATTCCACCCAAAACGAGTGCCACTGATTCGGGATAGCTCTTCTCTCGTCAAAGACTACTACAATCAAAAATTTAGAAAGAAATGATTTCTACTCTGTTTAAATGTTTGTCTTATTATTATTATTCGTGTTCTATAGTCAAAGGTTGTTTGATACTCTGTTCGACTTGTATCAATTGGATAACGAAAACAAAGAAATGAAAAAATGCTCGCTTATCTTGAGCGTTGCTTCTTTGAATCAGGAACCTTTGAGAATCTTTGAACACCTTCGCTGAACTCCGATTTTGTGAGGGAACACAAACATCACCCAAATTGAAGGCTGTGATTGTCGGAGGAACTGCTGTGATTGACATCTCAACATATCCTAAGAGAACGCTCTAGCCTCAAGCTGAATAACTCCAGCCTTTCAGAGTCTGTCGATTTTTCTTGATGGTATTCCTCTATGAACACTTGGTATATGTTAATTTTTGAACTTATACAAATATGGGCCGGCTTGTTGCAGCGCTAAGAGGCGCAACTGATACCCGCACGGTCGAGCGATCGATCCCGGCATGGGCTAGCCGAGCCTTCCATGCCTCCGCGGTTGGGTAAATTGGTACGAGACTTTCTGGGAAGGTAAAGACACGGACATAGTATAGCGGTTGGCCATGGCAAGCCACTGTATAGGCCAAACACACATCCACCAAGCCTCTACGAAATTCGGCGACGCTTTCTTAGGGGACACTTCACGTCCTTCTCTGAAGTTGTTGCGTAATCCACTGCCGACGGTGAACACGATGGTCATGACGTGTTATGAAAAAGAGAATTCATGAAAAAAGAAAAATTAAGTAGAATTTCGGTTTAGCGTTGAATGAAGGCCACTTCAACAAGACAAAAGGCACACATTGTGGGTAGCTGAGAGCCCTTTTAGTGCATGTGATTAAAAATGCAACGGAACGTTCTTCAATTTGCAACAAATTTTTTTAACTAAAATTTAGCTCTTACTCTTGACCTTTGAGTATTCCCAATACATTGATACATTTTTCGGAATCGTCCCTATCCCTAAAACCGACGGCAGGAAAGTGGAAATCTCCAAATCCGACGGCAGGAGGAGGGGCTTAAGAATATAATTGTTTTGTGGGAGTTTGATACCCGTGAAACTAGTCAAATTCCTTCTTCTAGCGGTTTCCTTGGTGCCGTTTTTCTACCGCGGACTCCACTGGCTACCTCAAAGGGTCTTCTAATAAAAACGTCATGATTTATGCTCGTTAGACTTTCTTCTCTACCTCTCGTTTCGTTCATTCTAGTACGCTTACCGTGTTTACAGTTGTTCATCGTCTTCATTCTTCCTTGCTTTCATTCTCCTTTTTCTTCCGTTCTTCCAATTAAAATTCTTTAGTCTCAAGTCGTAAGGAAGAGTTACCAATAAGATATTTGCGGCTTGTGTCGCATTATGAGCCATTTAATTCTTCATTTTTCCTCGAACCTCCTTTCGCAAATTCCTATTGTCCTCGCCATTTTTTTTTTTCGAAACAAAACACCGTCGTTGGACAGCTAACTACATTGACTGCAGTGGTTATTTTTTAGTTTTTGACGTTCATAGTTAATCGTTCCATTCAGCAAGTGAATTGTCAATGTACTTTTTTCAGATCTTCCGAAGGGCTATCAGAATTCGGGCAGCTTGCATTCTTACATGGAATTATCGCTTTTCCTATATTCGCTTCTACTGGAGGTGGTGTA
Organism: Nippostrongylus brasiliensis; assembly: GCA_030553155.1. NCBI lineage: Eukaryota > Metazoa > Nematoda > Chromadorea > Rhabditida > Heligmosomidae > Nippostrongylus > Nippostrongylus brasiliensis. Next base: position 36,968,272 of record CP130733.1, read on the forward strand.
TGCGATCGGGGTCAAGCACTGCTACCAGTGCTCTGACGCCAACATTGAAACGGTTCGTTAGATATTTTCTTCAAAAACTATAATATATATATAGATATATAAAAAATAGATGTTTTATTAAGAGATAGAGATATTAAGAGAGTGAGATAATTTATTCTTAAAAACCTGAAACGAATTCAGCGTTCACTAGTGTGTGATTGAACGTGAATGAATAAAATTCAACTCAGTAAAAATACAAAATCCTTGAATCGAGAGCAGATGACAAGAATGTTCTGCTGAGAATAACTTCCGTTTTCCTTCCTTCCATTTCTCCCTTTCTAGAAAATATCTAGCTCCCCAGTTTGTTTTGTTATCATATGATATGATATGTAATCGCTGATACGACAACTAGGTCAGGTGTAAAAAAGGTGCTTCAAATGTGTGAACAATAAAAGCTTTACACTAGGCCAGAAACAATGACATAAATTGAAGCGAGCTCGGCTCAGCTCCTTTTCATAAGCAATGAAGATACGCCTGCTGTCCTTTTTTTCTTTTTTTTTCAATTTCTCGCACTTTCGCTTTCTTCGTTTTCAGACGTTCCAGAACTCATAAGTGTTACAGCTGGAAAACTGTTGGAGAAAATTCTCAAGCTTTTCTCATTTGCCGTAGAAATTTTCTTTTTCTTTCTCACTCTCTCAAAAGGTGAGTGAACATTCTGCTCCAAGACATCTTCATCGATGGCCTGACGGAGCCTTTCTCCAAAATAAAAACGGCTGGTGAACCTTTGGCCGAGATAAGCCGTTTGAGTGACTCTCATCCGTCTTCCGACGTCCCGTCTTACGTGAGTAGCTGTGTTGCGTATCTCTGGAATTGTCTTTTCTACTCTCGTGCGCAGCTCCTCGTTGACATGCCGAGTCCATATTCTGATGATTCTCAGTACATATCCAACGGTTGTAATGCATTTATCAATGTCATTGTGCCTTTTCCAATCGAGAAGATCGGTAACATGGTTAATGGGTTGGGTTCGCGAAACCGTGCACGTTGCCTCGTCGGCATGTACCTTCAGTCTGAATAAATGGCTCTCTGTTGGCCAGGATTCCAGAGGAGTGGTAATAAACGCTGGTCCTTTCCACCAGATGTAATCGCCGAAGTTGGATTTGTCCACTCCTCTCGTGGCGCAATCTGCTGGGTTGAACAATGTGTTCACATATCCGAAATGAGTGTCGACTGATAGAGTTTCCACGATTTTCCGGATCTCGCTGACTCTGTTGCTCACCATTGTTCCGTCAGCAGTTGCAGCGGCTTCGTTACGGATCCAACTCAGCGCGATCTCCTAGTCTGACAGTCATGTTGGCAGGCTTGGGAACATCAGAGCAAGCTGTCCAGAAAACCAACGACTAAGAATAATGAAATTCTAGTTTTATTACCGCTTTTTTGCGAGTTATTATTACGTATACCGGAACATGATGTTGTGACGGTGGTGCTAGGTTCGTCGCAAAATTTAGGAATAGAATAGTTATTCAGTTATTTATTTATTTGTGATTAAAAATTGAACGGTTATTCAGTTATTTATTTCTTTGATTCCTACGTAGGTGTGCTAACTCTGAAAATTGTTATTAGAGCACAAATCGAAAACACTGAGGAAAAAATTGAAAACTGAAGCGGAAAAAATGTAAATAGGAACTAAAAACGAGCAGGAAAATATAAAAATTAAGATGGTTAGTTAGACAATCGAAACAAATTCATAGCAACGCTCCCGTGAGAAGAACTTTTAGAGATTCTGTTATCGGAGTAGCCCATACAGCAGATGCTCCCGTGAGAAGAACTTTTAGAGATTCTGTTATCGGAGTAGCCCATACAGCAGATTATTTCAACGTGATAAACACCTTGAAATTCCGATCCAAAATGACTACTGCGTACTGTTGGTTGATATATAATACATACTATACATGTTTTTCTACCTGGGCCCAGATTCATGAACGGACAAGGGGTCTCCGAAACCTCGGCGCAGTCACAGCCAGACGGTAGGGTCCATGAGAGATTAAATTTAACATAGGAAGTTTAGGATAAGTAGAGAAAGGTGCGCGCGGTTCGGGGTATATCTCTGGGTTTAGCGGAGGTTTACCACTGATGAATTTGGGCCCTGAAGTTACTGGTCTCCTTTTCTATTCAATATTCAACTGAATTTGTTCTACTATCTCTCCGTACTTCTTTACCTCTGTTTGTACATATGCCTCGTTCATTCACTAACGTAAAGTGATTGCTAGCACGCCTTCATACATGGCGTAGAAATGATTAAGTAAATAAATGAATAAATATGAACATCCTTAGGAGAAGTGAATTCCAGATAAATGAACTCACGCCTCATACTCCGCATCGCACGATTCTGTTATTTTGTCCCTTTGAGCCGGGAACAAATACAAGCTTCGGGTAAAAATAGTATTTGTGGATTTGGCGTAGGAATAACAGTTTTTTCTGACTAACGTACCCATGAAATGATAGGAACGCTTGCCAAGCCGCAACGTTTGACAAGACCAGATTCCTAAATTTGTTCTTTATTGAGTTCCCCTGATTACACGAAAAATTCATTTAAATGTCTCCGATTGATTGGCCGTGGCCCATCCAACCCAATTTTTCGTTAAATTCGAGCAATTACGCAGCATTCAACATTTAATGAAAATGATTCAGCATTACGGAGCGTTCTTCGTGAATCCTCGAGTGTTGCAGGAAGGAAATCGAAACCAGCTAACAAAATGCGATCGGTGAGCGTCCCTAATGATTGTAGAAAATTTTATATATTAATTATTGCAGAAATTTCTGGATACAACTGCAACAAAAAGGATATGTTTTTGGCTGCTTTTTTCCTTTTTGCAGCTGAGCAATCCTTTTTGTTTAACCGGAATTCCTAAGTAAAGTAAATGTTACAAAAAAGAAAGAGTCGTATCCTGACCCATTTCAGCTAAAATTATATCTATTTCTACGAACAACACAAGCACCGTCGACCTCTTCGGTGCTGAAACAAAAACAAAATAGAAAATCCTACAAGTAGTTCTACCAAAAAAACTACAATTCAAAAACACCAGTAGCAATTAGTGATTAGGTATTTTCTATCGCGACTTCCTTCTGTTTAAGCTGGAATCCATTCTCATTGATCGCGACTTTCCAGCTTTACCTAAAAACGATCGATTATCGATTTTTCCGCGGAAAATTTCTCTGAAAATTCAGATTCGCCGTGCCGGTCATAGAATGCAGTGGTTCATGTTACACGCTGAACGTAACGTCGCTACATGTAAAGGACAAAGAAGTCTTGCCTTTCGGTGACTTTTTCTATTGTTCTGTTTTTATTTTTCTTTTTTATTCTCCACTTTTTGTTTTCTGTTTCTGTAACATCGACTTTTCGTCTCATTTTCGAATATTCCTTATCCGATCGTCGTTTACAACGCTTCTCGCAAGATAAAGAAGCTTCTTTACAGCTGTACAACGGTTCCATTCATAATGAAAGCAGATTTTCCAACGATTTCCTCCATGAGATGTTGTTTACTAATAATTCATTCTATTTTTTCTCGCATTTATAATATGTCATACACATTTATTGGCCTAGGTTCCGCCTACGGCTGTTCTCAATACGTGCTCAGCGACGAGATTGACAGCCATCCAGGTTGTGCGAAAAGGGATATTCTCTTGAGGTATTTCTAATTTTTTTAGATGAAAAAGCTAGAGCTGTAGAGCATCGCTAAATTCTATTTTTTCAAGAAGAGGTTTAAATTGTCACAAAAGAATTAGTTGGGTATGCTAATCAAAATATGAATGAAAAGAAGTATTATCCTGTCATTGAATACAACAATATGTTCACTCTTGTTTCTCGAGTGCGTTTGGGTAAAACTTCTCAACCCTCATCCGTTACGAACCGAAGACTGTTTGCAAAACTCCGATGGAAATCGCATTCATTGTAAATCAACCTCAATAGAGTTTGCAAATTAAGCATCGACACCGAGTAAAGGTCAGAAAAACGCTTCGAAAAAAGAATCAATTGCTAGATAAATTGCAATTCTCTCGCGTTTCGTTGAAGGAAATGGAAAAGGTCTCCACATTTCCTTTCGCTTGAATCTTGCCAAGAACAAAAAAGGGTGAGATTGAAGAAACTGAGGGTTTATCAATCTTAGCCGATTCATGATGATCTCAGTCAGCGGCAGAAGGCTCGCTTAAATTTGGAATGAACCGTGAACATACTTCGTGGTTTACATATGTTGTTAGCCAGCCGTGGTTGATATGATTAAATGTGTTCATGAGCATGGGTCACCCTTTCTAAACCAAAAAAATCACCTAGAAGAAGGGACTGGTACCCAGCCAACGCCTCGAATTTCATTTGGAACTTCTTAGCTACTGGATTTTTGTTTATTAATTTAACCAGTCATTCAGCGGCCTGCAGGCCCCCTAATGAACTAATGGATAGTAGGAAACTTATATAAAACAGTTATAACTACAAATGAAACGAAGAACAAAAAGCATGCAGCAAAAAACTGATGAAATACGTCACTGGGGGTACGGTAACGGACAATCGCGGCGGGACCCTGGAGTTGACAAAAGTTGACAAACAGACATCGTGGTTTGGCTTATTTATTAAATAGTAGGATTATTATATACATCTGACATCTACTCACAACCCAGAATTAGCGACAATACTCAAGGTCCAGACTTAAAACACAATTAATGTTGATATTCTGTTGAACATTACCGGCCAGGTGTTCAATGAAGAAACCTCGGGTTTAGAGCAATTGCTCTTCAGCTTTCCGCGTTCCTGACATTAACGAAAAGTTTGAAAAACACCAAAAAATTTATCAGCTATCATCAAATTGTAATTTAGGACTATTCCGCCGTACGTTGTCCAGGCCGAGTACTGCAAATGCGACGGAGACCTTTGCAACGGAATCACTCACATCACAGCGATTCCGCAACGACGAACCTCATACGGCCGTAACAGCTTCTATGTGAACAACGCGAAAAATTCGCTTCGACCGATTCATTTTCATCCGCTTCATCCTCTTCTATTTTTGGTACTATTCCTCAGATGACTTTCACGATGCCTATAGCTCTCGGTTCATGCTGGAGATTTTTCTTTTGGGGACGAAATAGTCACGCTAGAAATGCGCTAGAATTCTTCTCTCTACTTCACACCATTTCCTCACCATTCCTTCGTCATTCATTTTTCAACGACCGTGTGCTTTTACCACCTCCTTTACTGCAACGATCTTTTTCAGTAATTCTGTTTTATTCCTTTCTACTTGCAGCATCTCAACCTCACTGCCCCGCATCGACAAAGGGTTTTTACCAGAATTTCTGTGGCAGATCATTTGGTAGACGTACGTTCTACCCGCTACCTCTTGAGTCGTCAAACTAGAGTGAAATCATGGTAAATTCCGATACCTCGGGTAATGTCGTGCTGGAATAACGATTGGTGGGACTGCGTCACTGCTAGGCCTTTTTTGATGATGCTTCAACGTTCCAAGCCCAAACATTTTCAATGAAGCCGTCAAGTTTGAGCTCGACAAAAACCGCTTGAACACTCTCCAAAATATCTTTTACTCTTCCTGGTCTTCATGATTTTTCCCTTATTCTGCCTCCCCTTTGGATTTATTTATCACCTATCCTGTGAGAAACACATTCCTGCGCATCTTTACAAAGGACACCTCGCCTACCGAAATTTCCTGTCAGTGTTGAAATTTTCTACCATTCGAGATCTGAAGCGATATCCGCTAGCGTTACCTGGGCCTGGATTCATGAACGGCCGAGCGGTTTCCGAAACCGCGGCGCAGCCAGAACCAGACGGTAGAGTCGATAAGAGATTGCGTTTAACATAGGAAGTTTGGGATAAGTAAACTAAGGTGGGCGCCGTTCGGGCTATATCTCGGGGTTTAACGCGGGTTTACCAATGATGAATCTGGGCCCCGCCCCCGTCCTCAAATCTTACCCATTACCCAGCCCGGTGTTGACGTCCTATATCTGGCTTCGAGTAATTCACTGTCCAGTCCCCCGACGTCTTTGATCCTCACATAAACATCCATCCTACGATTTCTGAAGTTCTCTACTGGGAACCTCCGTTTTCCACTTCCATACGCTAATCTCCTTGGAGGTGTGGTATATTCAAACCCATTCGGTATGTCAGACGTGGCCTCGGGCGACTACATAGTGAGCTCTTATGAGGACTAGCTATGTTAATTCCAATTTTAGAAGAAATGAGGCTGCTCTGTAAAGAAAATGTTAATGACTCGTATTAATCACCCATTCCTATGAATTCACCAAAGATTATATATCGATGTCTAAAGTGCCTTATACTGTTGTTGAACACTTGTAGATCAAGCGAATAAACTGTTTACATACGAGTTCAGCCGTGCACAAATCAAATGAAAATCAACGATAACTTAATAACGATACACTAATAGATAAACAAAATGTGAGAATAGAATATAAATCACTGGAATATGCTCTTATTTTGAAGGAATTTCTCTCGTCGTGCCTTCTTCTCCTCTTCCAATCGTTTACGCTCTTCGACTTCTTCCTTCATTTCTTGCTCGAATTTAGAGAGTTTTGTTTGTTCCTCAATCTTTAATGAACAGTTGAATTACTCTAATAATATGAATATTATTTAAAAACAAGAAAATACTAACTTTGGCTTGGAAAAAGCTGGCAGCTCCAAGAACACCTTCTTTCGAGACGTCCACGCTGTCGGCGAGTTGTTGGAAAACCTGAAGCAGTCTGATGTATCGCGAAGCGTTAGCAAAATAAAAAGCCTCATAAACAATAGAAAATTTCAAAATTATCGAAAAAACAATAGCATCATTAATGATACTTTTGTCACTTAAAAACAGCTGTGCAGTTTTGAGCACTCGAATAAATTTCACGCTCAATTCGCAAGAAATCTTGGAAGATCGAAAAAAATTGAAAAAATAGAAAAAAGGCAAGAAATCGTTGTGGTCAAACAACGAAGCCGACTTTTCACCAAAAAACCAACACCACTCACTTCAGAGCAGCCGAGCTGATTCTGTGCGGAAAGTCGGAAGATCAGAAAGAACTCTCGCAAAGAGATTTTGCCGTCTCGATCCTCATCTACCTGAAAATATGGTGTTCCTTAGAGCCGCAGGTAATAGCCACGGAAACGGAAAATGCCATTTTGATAAGAATTGACAGTTTTCTCAGCTTCACAAACATTTGAGCCATTCAGCCCCCGACAACGGCTCTGGATGAAAGACAGATGCATGGCGACCTCCAAAGGGCCCATTAGCGTGCTATCTATCTAGTACAGGAATCCGATGGTGCCACTCACCCTCCTAATAATTTCTTTCAGCGCTATATGTGTTTGTGCTTCACCGAGTTTCTCCATCATTCGTTTCAACTCGTCAAAGTCGATGAAACCGTCGGCATCCTCATCGTACCTGAAATAATAAAGTCAGTGACAGCTTTGATGAAACTTAACTACAAAAACCAAAGTCTGGCCATCAACTTTTCACGCTTACAGGATTGAATTTTCGCGTTTTTGATTTTTGTGGTTTTTAGCATTTCTGCTGCTTTGAGTGCTCCAAGTAATAATAGTATAAGGTGGTGTAGTGGTAGAAGGCGCTACTTTCATCCCCATGGTCGGGCGGTCAACCCTCGGCCTGGCAAACCAAGCCTGGTTCTGACTTGGTCCATTCTTCCGGGATCGACTAAGTTGGATCCAGGCTTGTTTGGTAAGGTGAAGACCCCGATTTGATACTTCCAGCCCCTGGAAGTCGTTGTATAGGCCAAATACGCATTCCCCGTTCCTTTATGATTCTGATTTGAAAGGGCGTGGCGGCCTCAGGAAAGTAACCAACGCCTAGCCCTTTAGCTTTACCTCTACCTCAGCCATCGCTTGCGTAACATGTGAGTATGGAGTAGTAGCACGATATTTATTAGTCCATAAATAGCTTAGCGCAGTGGCTGTGTTTGGTTGAAGCATGACTAGCATTTCGACTTTTCTCCTTTTACCATCGTTTTTATATTTCTTGGTCTACTGATTTATTATTTTCTTACAATATTTTTAGTCTCGGTTTCTATGTGCAAGCTGGCTATCCAGCTTTGCGCTAATTTCTCTGGTTCCCGAGGGTGGGTTATGTTTGAGAGCAGTTCCGTAAGACGAGTCTAGGGCGAAGGTCCCCTTTCCCCACTGGAAAACCCTTGAGATTAGCTGATAAGTTTTCTTTCTTCTTCATTAGTTGCGTTGCATAATCTTTGTTAATTGTTTGTATTTGCATTCGTGTTTGCATTCGTGCTGAGTTTGAATTTTAGTTCTATCTTCTTTGTACTTCAGCTTTTGTGCGCGTCTTGGGACGATAAAGAGATATGATAAATAAATAAATAAATAAACGAAACAGCGTGAGTGCTGGCTTTCTGCAACCCTTACGGATCGAATAGGCAGCACCCATTAAGTGAAAAAAGTGTTCGAATATATTATGCTTTTTCTAGAACGAAGAAAAACTGGTCAATCACCTTAAGGGCCAGGAGAGATCAAAAATCATAAATCAAAAAATCAAGAAATGAACACGAATGGACCCACGTTTTGAACGTGTCTGTGAAGAACTTGATCTGTTTTCGTGAGAATTCCGAGAACTCCGCGTACAGCGACAGCTTTTTGTTGATCATCTCCGGTACGGATTCACCTGAAAATAGTACTGTATAACGTTAAAATCGCTTGCATTTCAAATGAAGCGATGAGCATGATCAAAAGAAAAACTACAGTTGGATGGGCGATGATGATAATCGCCTTGAGGTCCGTCCGCCTATGAAAATCTCTTAAATCAACAGTATGAGCCGAACACCACATTGGCGCGTTCGGGTGCTAAACGTGATTCGCCGCTTCTCGTAGAAACTGCAGAACAGGTGATCCCATTTTCTAGCCATTAACATGTCCATATATTAATTACTTTGTAGTGCTGAATGGTAGAGTGCTTAGGTGTCTAGGATCACGATCTCAGTGATGAGGGTTCAATTCTGTACTAGGCAGAAGTACAAAAATATTTATTTTTTCTGTCTTAATTATTTCATATATTTTCTACATTTTCTGTATTAATTATTATATTTCTATATTTGCTATAAGTTAGTATATTTTTGTATATTTTTTTATTTAATTTTCAATTTTTTGAAAAAATTTTCAGCCGAGAGCCATCCAATGCCCTTTAAAGTGCTGGTCTACCTTAAAAACTGTCTTTCACACTAATGTTTATCTATTTATTACTGATTTATCGACGATTAACAAATTAATCAAAATCCAGATCAATAGGACTAGCCATCAGATGACCAAATAGAGAAAACTGGGGAAGGTAATTCTCCATTCAAACTTTCTTTTCCCTATCAGGGAAATGAGATAAACGCTCCAGATCACAGCAAAGGTTTGAGTTCAGAGTAGGGCTCAGATCATGAGAAAGAAGTTTTTCGAAAACGTCCATTAAAGGATATCCTTTCCAAAAAAATAAATATCTTTTCTAAACAAAACTGCCGACAACTCACCTATATTTCGCTAGATTTGAAGTGAAAATAAGCCTTGCTTGAAAAAAAACTATGTATTATAGTTAATTAGAGTGACCTTTTCGAAAACTTGGTGCTATAATAAATCCTCTTCCTTGAGACTCCAGGAGGACAGTTCAAAAAAGAAAAAAACTGTGAAAGATAATGAAGGAAGCGAAAATGCTGACAAATACAAAACAATCCCACTTTCGCTAAACAACAACTAAAACCGAGTCTTGTAGTTCCTTTCTAGCAATTTGGCCACTGATTTTGGTGGTATTGCACATACATGTGGTACTGATAGAAAATAAAAAATAAATAAGTAAATTAAACGAGACAAGCTCAAAATGGTGTAAGAAAAACACATCAAAATTGACACTTCAAAGACTTCAGGCATGAATTAGATTCTGATTTGCACGACTGGTGACTGTTAGAGAAAATTAATTGAAAAGAGAATTGATGAAAAACGAAAAAACGCGCGACGTTTCGCATCTCGCGTCCAGGTCAGGTGTATGGCGTTGTTGAACAAAGAAAGGTGGATGACAGAAACGTCTCGAGCAGATGTCGGTGAAAAATAGCCGAGCGTCGCCGGATTGCTCACGCCGGAAATGGCCATCGCCCCCGTAATACAATACTTCCTGGGTCACAATGAACACAATGTAACATGAGCAGATCATCATTAGACAGAAGGTGGAGGGGAATGCTCTTTCGGGAAATTGCGCTGCTAGGTCATACAAGGAATCGTTTTATTTATTCATGGTTATCCAATCAACAGATTCCAAACAGAAGGAAACATTCATAGAACATGTCACTTTTGGACTTGAGTAATAATAACAATAGTAAAAGTAGAATATCAGATAAACTAAAAGGGTGACTCGTTATAATCACTTAATAATCACTTAATGAGGTTTCACTTAAGAAACTTCAAATTTTTAAAAAATTCAAATAGAAAAAGCCATGTATGTGTGATAAAGAGGGCAGTCGGAACACTACAAATTCTAGTGCGACACTATAAATTTCAGTGTTGTAATGATGGTGCCAGGATCAGCGCAATTGTCATTGCTGAGGAGGGACTCAAGATTTTGTTGGGAATAGTTTGCTTGTTCCCTCGCTTTTCTTTTTTCGCCACATACTACGTGTTTAGAGGGAAAGGCTTGTAATTTATTCTGGTTCTTCATCTTAGCAATTCACATGGAAGAAAAAACTGAACCATCAGCTGCTCGTTAAAGAAACAAATGTTATAGAGATCTTCACCACCAAAGGTGCGTACCAGGATTAAAAGAATCAGAAACAAGCAACATAGCTCTGACGGAAACGATCTCTTACACGTATTTACTAATTTATTGTGGAAGGAAAGTGATGGCTGTCGTGATGATGTCACTACGATCATCGCAAAAATCGTGACTCAGGCGGGATTCGAACGTACCAAACCTACTCGGGGAAGCATGATGCTAGACCACTGCACCACCGAGCCGATGTCCCCACTAACTGGGCCGGTCAGCTGCTTAACCCTAGCAATTTCTCTTAGCAGGAGGGCTTTCTACATTCACCACTTGTCTGTTATAGCACTATGAGCCAGTTAGCCCCGAACCAGTTAAGGTGAAAGCATTGTTACTGTTATCGTGAAATTTAATTTCTATTACCGTATCTATGCGGCTGATGGCTAAGAATAGTACATGAAGAATAGAACAAGAATAACATTGAAAACTAAACTTTATACAGGATCAACTTCCAAGTGGAGATAAATGAAGACTTTTTCCAGAGAAATATTTTGGAAAATCCCTTCAAGTGAAATTCCACACCCACTGGTACCAAGCTCTGCTCGTTATAAGCAAACAAACAAGGAAAATGGTAAAGCGGCCAGGATTGATCTGTTCCCTGTCCCCCCTGAGGGCACGCCACGATCGTCCAGAATCGTCAAGGCATGGTTAACGCCCATTTGGTCTCTACAGCGACTTGGGTGGACGAGGTGCTGTACGAATCAGTGACTCAGCCTTTCCAGGCAAAATTTAGGACCAAATGCATGGCCCAGCCCTGGCGGGGATCGATCGCTTGACGTTGCAGATGAAAGTGGGGGTTTTCCCATCAAACCACATGACTCCTCAAAGATTTTAAGATCGATAAAAAAGTAAATACCTCCAAGCAGTCTTACACGTTCGGCGTAAACCCTAAGACGTGGAAGCACCGAGCGAGGAGCAGCAACAGCATGGAAGGCCATCGGTCGACTGAGTGATCCAGACTGGGTGGCCGGGAGGATCAGACTCCTACTCCCCGAAGCCATTGTGAAGAGCGGATTGAATTTAAATGGTGTGAATAGCAGCCCGATGAACGGGAGCCCGGCCAAATCGGCAGCGCCGGCGATTCGAGTATAATGGACTCGAAAAGCGGCTGAGGACGAGTCATAAGACCACTCGAGAAGAATGGATTAACGGCTCGTTGAGCGAGCAAAAACTCGGCGTACGTCAAGGCCTTTCAGAGTCCGTGTGAGTCGACGCATTATGAATTAAACACGTCATGATCATCGCGTTCGCAGTTGGGGATCGAGTAGACGACAACTTTGGAGAAGAGGGTAAAGGGTAAGGTATCGGCGTCGATCAGTTCCCTAAGAAAGCGTCGCCGCATTCGTGTTCCATTCAGAATCGTAGAGACGAAAATGCAAAATTGAAGCGCAATCAGTAATTAACGCCGCACTCGTGTTTCATTCAGAATCGTAGAGGCATAGTGAATGCGAATTTGGCCTATACAATGACTTACTGGGGCCAGCCACTATACCATATCAATGTCATTACCTTGCCAGACAAGTCTGGTACCAATTTACCCCGCTCTGGAGGAGTGGACGGCTTGGTTAGCCCGGGCCAGGATCGATCGCTCGACCGTGCCGGTATGAGTAGCGCCTCTTACCATTCAACGACCCGCGCATAATTTTAAAAATGCTCTCAATCAATCCTAGGCCTTCACGGGGTGTCCTATAGCGGGCATTTTCCTGCCGCCAAAAAAATTGTGTTCGCGAAAATTTGTTTGTCATAAAGCTTGCGTTAACCTATAAGGAAAGTCTCGACTGCTCTGAATGGAAGGCGGATGCATGGTCTATTCTGAGTAGACTGATTGGTGCCGATCACTTTACTTTTACCTTCAGGGGTTTAGGATACATGAACAATTTACAACGACCGCCTTGGGTTTTTTCTCTTGGGCACAGAAATCAGAATTGCAATCGACATTTGTGATAAATTTAAAAGCGAAGTTTGTCTGAACTTTGCCCTAGTATTTACTTCAAACTTTTTGCAACCAGAGGAGTCTGAAAACTGGAGTAGCGCACCGACAAAATCATCGGTGGTCTCCGGATAGCCACAAATTCTGTCAGACATGAGAGATTTGTCAACCAAAAAAAAACAGTGCAATCCATCTCGCGGATTCATCGGGAATATGTAGATGTGATGAGAGGAATTTCACGGAGAGAAAGAGAAGGCGGCGCTGACTCATACGAGAATCTAAACAACATGTTGTCACCGGCAGCCATAAAAAACCCGCTTCTTAATCACCCTGGGTGACTCATCTAACATCGTAAAGCTGAATTTCAATTAGGTTTCTCTTGCAAATGAGCCGAAATCGGCTCAATACGTGATGATTGCGACAACGATAAGCCCGCAAAAATTAACGAAAATGCGGTCCAATGGAGAAAGCGGCTTAATTCAGAGCATATAATAGGTCTATAGTATATCTAGAAGGAGCGATCTTTATCTTTAATTATTGTCGTTAAGTGCATGGCAAATAAATAAATAAATATAAACAGGATACGACCACTCCTCTTCGGTCGTATCCTGTTTATAATTATGGCAATTTTTCACAATTTTTTTCATTTTTTCATTTTTCATTCGAACCCACTATGGAAGAGAATGTAACTGAACTTATGAAGCAAATTGGCAGCTTGCGGCAGAACTAGACTCCAGAGTATTCGAATAACACCACGAAAGAAGTACGGATGATTCATGTTTCTAAAAATTCTGAAAGTCTTCTTTACAGCCCATCCAACTCCACCCCTCGAACAGAATTGAAAAAATTAATTCCAATCGAATATTTCATTCAATATCGCGTTGGAGCTTGCCGCTGACTTGCCCAGAACTAGGCAAATCGTCAGCTCTAGCGTGATATTCTGCTCAAATCAAATAGTAACTCGTTTTTTGAAAGAATCACGGGATGGAAGTCCCTTCAAATGTGGTCATCAAGAAACCGAACATGAATGCGTACAGACGAGACTGATTAAGCCTCTCAACTGGAAGTTTCCCAAAAGAAAAGCAATGCGAGAAAGAAACAGAAAAGGTGAGAAGGAGGAAGGGACAAAAGGGAGAGCAAGAGAAAAAGAGACAAAAAGATGAAATTTGCACTGCGAAAAGGTCCCAAATGCCCAAATGGGTCAGTTCTGCGAAGAATCAATCATGAATTGTCTATTTATTTATTTATTTATTTATTTATTTATTTATTTATTTATTTATTTATTTATTTATTTATTTATTTATTTATTTATTTATTTATTTATTTATTTATTTATTTATTTATTTATTTATTTATTTATTTATTTATTTATTTATTTATTTATTTATTTATTTATTTATTTATTTATTTATTTATTTATTTATTTATTTATCACGCCGTAGAAGGGCGCGCCAATTATAGTGCAGTTGTTAGTAGCTAACGGACCATGCCAAATGCAAAAAAATCAGAAAATGCAAATTATGAGGATTTTCAAAATCATGTTTTTATGCATTTTTTGGAGTACTGATTCTAACAGAAGTTCGAAGGATAAAAGTTATTGAAAAACCTCAAGCGAAACCAATAATAATAATAATAATAATAAGATAATTACTCAACTCTATCCTCAGTCTCCAACATAACGATGGGCGATGGTCGATGATGAGGCCGTTGACAGTACAGATATGACAGATGTAAAAGGTGCAAGAAATGAGAGGTGCCGTGGGTGTGCAGATGGTAGAAGACAGAGTGGGGTTAGCCAGGAGAGCGCAAAGATCTAGAGATGATAGACAGAGATAGGGCACACGAGTGCGGTTAAATGAAGGTCCTCGAACTCGGCTGAGCGATCAGTCTCGTAGTCGTCGGCCAGAGCGAACGGACCATTCGGGCTGGCCATCTGCTCAAGAGGTTGTCCAATAGAGTCGCCGATTGAGATAAGATGAGCGGATCATTAGCACTAATAGGAGGAGGATCATGAGGAGGAAATGGGTGCAGCGAGGGAAACTATTCAGGACTCGATGAAATTTGCTGACTTCTTCTAGCTGATATTAGGTTGGTGCAAAAGTTCTCGAACATTTGTGACTTCTTAAAATTGAAAAGGATTTCCCCGGTATTTTCGGCTCCAGTCAAAAAATGTTATAGAGAAGAAAAGACCATTGATTTTAACGGTGCCTACTTCATATGACTCCTTGCCATTGTTCAGATATTATAAAATGAAGTGTTTTGTATCCGAAATGTCCGAGAACTTTTGCACCAACCTAATATTTAAGGAACTCACCAAGAAAGAAACCATGGAAGCTAATTCCTCAAGAAACGCCCTTCCTCGAGCTACCTACGCCTAATTCCTTCGATTTCATTCCTTCTCTCTTCCCGAGGACTATCCCCCATTATAGAAGTCGTTTTTGAGTGGGTAGTTTTCATCGCCAAATTGTTGACCTAATAGTACCATGAAAGTGCTAATAAAAGTGTTTGTGCTTCAAGTCGTCTGGGTTAAACCTTTTTTCTTTACTGTTTCCTCTCTAGCACTACACCAAATTTGTGATTGTCATCAACAGGTACACCCTAATCCTGTTGCTGTGTGTAAGGTAAAAGGGAAAGGTAAAGTTGTCCGGGGTAAACAGTCGCCGAGCATTTCTATTCAGTTCAGAATCGTAGAGGCATATGAACGCGCATTTGGCCTATACAACGACCTGCGCTGGGCCGCTATACCAAGTTAGTGTCTTTACCGTCCCAGACAAGTTTGGTACAAATTTACCCGACCGTGGAGGGTTCGAACGTTTACCAAAAGCAGGGTGAATAAAAGAAAAAGCTAGGTATGAGAAGAAGTAGAAAAAAGATCAAGCAGACGAACAAATGGCCACCGACAGAACCCAGGGAGTTATTGGAAAATCGTTTTGTATTTTTTGGATACACGACTTATGAAAAAGTGGGCAGAGCGATCGTGAGTGGAACGTTTTCAGCGTTTTTTTTTAAATTCCATTTAAAATACCGGAAAAGTTGATCAGTTTTCTCGATAGAAGAATCAACAACGTAGAACAACACAAAGAGTTTTTTCAGCCAAAATGAGGGTCAACCGTCAATATGGCAAAAAGTCTGAGCACCAACTCACCCGTGGAACTCGATGTTTTTGATGAACCAACGCTATGCCTTCTGTTTCGAGACAGAGTTTTCACGGCGGCGAACATGGCGAACTTAGAGCCGAGTGTAAGGAGTTTGGAATGAGTTCTCATGCTCGTTACTCGAATTGGATGTGCTTGTTCCGGTGTATTAGAAAGCTCTCTAAGCAAGGTGACGTGATACGGAATTAGTGGTAATGTGATCGAACAAATCTACGATTTGTTAGCCATAAATTTCTGCTTAATACGATGTTCGCAGAGCACGTGATTCTGATAAAAAGAAGAAAATTGAAGAGAAAAATCA
The DNA here is from genome assembly GCA_030553155.1 of Nippostrongylus brasiliensis. Classification (NCBI taxonomy): domain Eukaryota; kingdom Metazoa; phylum Nematoda; class Chromadorea; order Rhabditida; family Heligmosomidae; genus Nippostrongylus; species Nippostrongylus brasiliensis. The sequence continues at coordinate 36,984,436 of CP130733.1, forward strand.
TGACTGAACTTCTCATCAAGCTCTAAAATTATCCTCGATAGGAATCAGAAGTCGAAAAAGCTGCTCCGAAGGCTGACTAGGCCTGAACTGAAACAGCAAAAACGTAGACCTTCACCGAAGGACTTAGAAAACCGAGTTGCATTCAAATTTTCAACAGCGTGAGGGCAAATTTGAATAGGATAGCATTTCTGCAAACTTTCACTACTTACTTGGAGACTACATTTTATAAAATAAATAGACTAAAGATTATAAAATAAATAGACTAAAGAATAAGAAAGACGTACGGAAGTGTAAAATATAACGGGTGGAGGAGTCGCGAGCTTGTCGAGGAGACAGAACCCGAAAATTGGCTGAGGACGACTACATATAATATAAAAACGCCCGAGCGCCGCTGGCTCGGAGGAAAATCGATACGAGGAGAATAGAGAATTCTAATCTAACAAGGTGGATGAATGAATTGAGACCATATCCGCGAATCCTCTTAGGTTTCAAAGGTAAATGTAAAGGATCGGCGTTAAATAGTCTCTCAAGGAAGCCTCAGGCGTCAGTTCTCCATTCACAATCGTAGAATGGCATTGTGAATGCAAACTTCTTCAAGAAAACTCCGAACTAACCAGTTCGCTCGTAAAACTCTAAGGAACTAGACATCGCCATTCTTTCAAAGCTTCACTTATAAAGCGGAACCGGACCCAGTCTTACAATTAGTTGGAGCTCAATTGCGACTTCAAAGTGACGACCACGTGTTCCTGAGCTGTGGTGGTAACTGGTTGGAGGTTCCGGTGACTGGGAAGCAACTAGTTCATCACAGAGTAGGAATTCTCCAGAAGACATCTACCAGCTCTAGGTTCCTGACAACCTCATAAAGTAGAAGGAATTCGTCCCGTAAAGTGCAACGATGGCGAGACTCAAAGACGAGAAAATATTCGAAGATCGCTGAGCTTCTAAGAATCTTGTTTCATGAAAACTGCTTACTAACCGGCGCCAGACATCCATTGTTGAGGTTCACAGGAACCATCATTCAGAGCGATTTTCAGCCTTTCTTTTTGGGTGATAATTTGCGCTTTACCCCTGTGGGTACCTGCTAGAATTCGACAACAACGGCTTTCCACGGAAAGTACATAATTAGCTTCCTTAACAGGAACTTAAGTAAAATGAAAAATCGGTCGTTTTTTGTTACAGAACGGACCACTGAGGAGTTTCTTTAGGAAGATGTTTCCTGGGCCCAGATTCATGAACGGACGAGCGGTCTCCGAAACCGCGGCGCAGCCAGAACCAGACGGCAGAGTCGATGAGAGACAGCGTTTAACATAGGAAGTTTAGAATAAGTAGACAAAGGTGCGCGCCAATCGGGGTATATCTCGGGGTTTATCGGGTGTTTACCAATGATGAATCCGGGCCCAGAATATCTCCCGAAATTCCCGACAACTATATTCGAACCTCGCACCATTTTTTCCCATGGCTAGTGGGTAAATCTGCTTACCGTGTCCCGCGGGTAAGCCAGCCGCATGGGTCAACATTCCACCTCAGGCAAGGTTTCAAATAGCCATTCACCTACAGAATACCGAATACTTCAAACTTACAGATTTCAAGGAATATGAATGACAAAGAAAATTGGGGCGAGGAGGGTTACCAATGATGAATCTGGGCCCTGGTCTATATCGCTATCCCATTTAGAAGTCTTTCGTTTTGGCAGCTGAATGTTTTGGGTAAGAATTAACCTCTCTAGATACCATCTATTAGTTAGTCACCACCAGGGTGCGCAGAAGAAGGATAGAATAACTTTAGAAGAGCTTGTGGATCGTCCGATCTAGAGTTGATAGTTTTCATTCAGTTCAAGCAAGATTTCTACTCTGAGCACTCCCTGCGGAAATAATAAAGTAGCCCATAGAATATTCCAACCAGCGATGCAATAAAAGTTTAAAAAGACATAAAGCTTCCTTCTGGTCAGCACCGACACTCATCGCTCCATGCGAAAGCAATTATTCTGGCAAAATTACACCGCGTGGATCACGTACCCTGAAGTATTTTCGTCCTCCTCTCCAGCAACGCTGACAGCTCATTATCACCACTATCCTGCGAGTAGGCTTTCTAAAACAAACGGCTCTTTTGTGATGAATTTTAGAAATCCAAACAAGACATTCGTCAAAATGTGAAGTTGAAAATGATACTTTTTGGGGCTTATTCAAATTTAAATTTTTTTTTAAAATTTTCTCCATTTAGATGAGAAGTGTTACAATTCAAAGAAACTCACCTGAATAGGAGTATTTGGCTTGTTTTGCCGTTCCGCGAACATTTTTTGCTCAGTAGAGATTGTAGATACCATAACTGGTGTCGATAGCTTCTGCAAAAATATAAAAATCAGAATGCCCTAGCTATGTCATATAGAATACGAGGACGTGTAGGAGCATGAGCAACATTCGTTTTGAGTAAAATTGAAAATTTCTAAAAAAGGTGCAGTGGAATATAAGAGGAACAGAACATCGAACGGCATCTAAAGGCGCTCGAAATTGAAGGTTTTTGAGTACGTTCTTCGAACGCGATGAAAATCTCATAGGGAATTCCACTTTACTTTATGACCTTGTTTTCGGACTAATTCTAATGAGCGATTCGTCCGCAAAGCAACGTTCGATTTGATATCGGAATGAAACATATTAAAATATATTATATTATATTATCGGAGAAGTGTGAGATATATTATAGACAATATTGGTACATATTAAATATAAACATATTATTACATGTATAGTTCACAACGTTTTTGAAAAATCAAAGTGAAATGAAGTGCAGCAAAGTAGTAAAACTGAGAAGATACGGAGGCAGCACTCATCCGGTTCGCGGTTAAATTATTTAAAATCTAAACGATGCATAAAAAAGTTATTGCGCTTCTCATTCACACCGCCTTATGCTCAAAAAATGTGCTTCAAAAAGAAAAGTACAAGGACTATTAATTTGCATTCCAATTTGCAATTTTGAGCTACTATGTTTCAAGAAAAAATAATAGAACTTCATGAGCTGCATAATAAGTGTAGGTTGTAACGTATTAGCCTCTATCAGCTCCTGAGGACGTGCTACGGGTTCGTCTTCCTTAGAGAATTGTAAAGCGAAAACGGATTCAAATTTACAATGGATTTCGGCGAACAGCAGTAGAACAAGTCATGGTTTCCATCTTCCCAGACAAACCCGACATCAACCCGATCCAGCGATATCATATTTTGGATTATCTTTATCATCAGTGTCTTTCTGAAACGTCTTCCGAACTAAACTATAATAGAAGGTCCCCAAAGCGAAGAAGTTCCTTCTGGAACATTTTCCAGACCTTAGTGGAGGGTTCTCAAATTGATCAGCATCAGTGTCGTTTATATATTTGTATTGCCAGTATATATTACCTGTTACACATATATTTGTTTTAAGCGTATGTAGCAAAAAATGAAGAATAAATTATGCAATTCGCCATTAGAAAGTTGAGGGTGTCCTTTTTGATTTGAAAAACGTCCATTTTGGTTGGAAAAGTTTTTAAAATAAAAGTCGTATATGAGGATGGCTACAGTTATCCGAAAACATCCGTTCAAGCGCGGAATAAAGGATATTGAGAAAGGTTGTGGCTGGAACCGAAGAACAAAGAAGGGTCTTTTTTAACAGGTGCTCCGTTCTACCACTCTACTGCTTATATTCCTTGAAAAACGATTCGGACCGTGATTCAGAAACTAGCAGGCTTTTCAAGGTAAGAGAAATGAGTTGCCTATGGAGAGAGGTCAACTGAAGACGGTAGAAGGAGCACCAGTCTAAGTTTCAACATTAAATGGACTCATATAGACTAGAGCAGCGAAACGAGGAGAAGCGATAGAGTACCGGCAGGGATGAGATGAGATGGGTAAAAGTAGGGTAATGTGCTGGGCTCCTGTCAATCCTAAGAAGCACAGCCGTATTCGTGTTCCATTCGGAATAAAACAAAAGTGTATCGAGGAGCGACCCCAAACGTTAAGAGTCTCCTCTATGCACCAGGTGGGCATATAAAGCTCATAAACCATTGTCGAAGGTCTTGATCTTTCTTTCCTTTCATGATTCAACCTTGACAACTTCCATTCATGGAGACAGGATTTAAGAAGAGTCCAAAAAGTAGAACGTTATGAGAAAAGCTCTGGTTGGGGAATACTACAACGGGGGCGAAGACAAACGTCAACTACGCTTCAGCGATCATCAGCCCCTTGGAACGCATCATTACACCTGTATTATATTCGTAACCGCAGACGCATTCTGAACATGCTCTTGGTCTATACAAAAAAATCAGGATGGGGCCACGGTACAAGTCAGTGTCCAACTTTTCTAGACAATTCCGGTACCGATTTATACGGTCGGTTGGGTTAAAGTTATGCTCAGATCGTCTGTTCAGTGAATGGCGCTACTCCGTTCGATGCGCTTCGAACACTGACAATGAGGATACGAAATAAAAAAGGATTCTAGGTACTCATTCCCTTTCTTAAACCCCTAAACTTCGTTTTTGTTGATTCCTGTTGAATAGAAGGTCCTCGTAGGTTACATCCCGTCGAAATCAGAGTGAGGTCAGTCAGCCGGTCATCTTAACCTCGGCCTGGCAGTACTAATCCGATCCATATGTGTGCGAAAAACATGTACGTATCGATGTTTGGAAAGTAATCCACAGAGAAAAAGGGGTTTCAAAGCAGATGTTTAGGAATACTAAATCGCTGGACAAAACATGTACCTCTATCATCGATCGAGCAACCGATATGTTGGGGCAAAAATGTTGAAATGACGAGCCACGTATCCAAAAAATTCGACATGCTAGAAACATGAGAGAACTCGAAATTCACGACGAAATTCAGGTAAATTGAAGAGCTTAAAACTGGGGTAAAGGTATTCAAGAGCTGCTACGAATGTGTTGGCAGAGAAAGCCAACAATGCCTACATCTTTCCAGGACGAAGGTAATCATGAATAGTGTTTGGTTCCTACAACATTTCAAAGGGTGCACTGGGTAGCGTTCTACGGAAAGCCAAGGAAAATCTGAACAAAATTCTAGAAGAGCCCAGGACGGTTCTCCCAAAAAAGATCTCTTTTCATAGCTTTTTTCCATTTCTTTTAATACGTTATTCAAGATACATATGTATGTATATATCGTCATCCGTCCTTTCAGTTGCGCATGCTTCCGTGCACCAATAAATAAGTAAATAAGTAAAAAAATAAATAAATAATGAAAAAATAAGTAATTAAATAAATAAATAAGTAAATAAATATAGCATTCCATGGTAGAAACGTCGTCTAGGTACCACATAAAATCTGCCGACTGCGCCCACTAAATCCTTGAGGGTTCTTGGCGAGAACCAGACAGAACAGAGGGGTCGATCACAGCAGAAGCGAAAAAACGACCTCTTCTAAGGCCACGAAAGTCAAGGTATCCCCTTCAGAATCGGTAGCTATTGCTGAGAAGTTGAAAAGAAATTTTCGCGAACAGGGCAAGTTCATCTTTCCAAAGTCCAGTACTTCAGAGAAGTCAGACTCGTTACTTCATCGGAAGTTGAATTTGACAGAGTTTTGTGTTCGAAGTCATGGTCAGCTTCAGCAGAAGGCAATACACCGCTGATCTTTTCTGTTAATTAAAAAGTTAGATAGTAGAGAACAGTTAATGAATAGAACGACAATAGGGGTAATATTATCCTGTTTCATGTCACACAGGATGGAAAGATTAGCAGGAGTTATGTCTACAGACAGGTAAAATATATATTCATTAGAAAGCATTCCACAACAAATATTGTACTATTTCTTCATTTTTTTGCGTGATTTGTCGACAAAATGCGCACATGAGGAATAGCTTAAAATTTTTAAAGCATCTGCAGAGTTAGGACTTATTACGTTACTATTTAATATTAGACTACAAACTTGGACAAGCACGTTGTGATTCGAAAGTCTATATAACATCTGTCAAGACATGAAGACATATGACGGCCGTGAGATCTCATCACGACGGCTATATGTAAGCAATGAGTCACTGACGGCAACAACTGTGGTTTTCTGACTCACAGCGTTGTTGAAGACGAGAGAAATTACGAGAGAAATCAAGGAATCGAGATTAAAGGTCATCTCATCACAGTAATTACCGTAAGCGTGGGACGTGTACCATTTTCATTTTAGAATGGACACTTTTCAAACCAAAACAAACGTTTCCCAAACCGAAGTGGACTTCTTCAAACCAAAATGGGTGTTTTACAAAAAGGACACCCTCAACTTTCAAATTGTAAATGGCATAATTCATTTTTCATTTTTTACTACGCACGTTTACAACAAATATATGCAACAAGTAATATATACTAGCAATAGAAATATGTAGGCGACGCTGATGATAAAGATAATCGAGATAGATGATATATTGAATATATAAAATTAAAGTACATAGATGGTAGAAGTGGAAGTCAATACGTACAGAAGAGGAAGAGGGCATCTTTGCATTGCTTGATCTATTGGGGATTCTGCAAGATTGCATTTTTTTATGCTATCCCGCAATCCTATTCAATTTTCAGAGGATAAAAGTGAAAGAGAATATTTAGACGAATTTTTTCAAAGATGTTTTACGAATGCAAGATTGTTGAACGACTCATTATCATTCTTTTTTTTTCGTCTCGTAATCCCCGACAAACGAACACTTTTCTGTTTCCCTAATATCGAAGTGAAATCAACATCGATGAAAAAACAGAAAGAAAGGAAAAACTGGCAGAAAATCGAAAATTATGTCCCAGAGTGGGTACGAACTTGATTGACACCGATTTTCGTGCAAAAAAAACTTTGCCTGAAAGCGGTGGACCATCTAAACTTCTACCAACGATAGTGGTGACTCTACTGAAAAAATGAATATGCAGAGAACCATTAAAAATAAAAGAATACGTCCAGGACACTGCAAAATAACAGTGTGAAAGGAGGACGTCTGTAGTCTGAGCCGTCCGTACAGTTGAAATGGGCTCAGCAACCGGTTTTTCGACGTCGCCTAAGCAGCGCAATTAACAGCTTATAGTCTCCGCTAATAGAGCTATTCTTCCGTGCCCGAATTCGCCTCAGGCAAAGTCGACACATCAAAAAGATTAGTTGAGGTGATAAAGGTCATCTATGGCCTTAGGGAAGCCGTGGAGCCTTTTCTCTATAGTTAGCAACTCAAATGCATTTCACGAGACAATTACTGTCGGTACTTTTAGGTCCTCTTTTCTTTCTTTTTCCTTTTTTATCGTTGAAATGTTCTTGAATTAACGCCTGAAATTGAGTTGCTGATGAGGGAAGGATCTGCTTTAAAAGCGGATTCTAATCTCTCGGAACCGATTCTATGAGGACGAGAAGGAGAAGGTAAGCGGCACTAGTCAAAAACTAGGACTTTCCAGAATCGATTTGGGTCACAGAGATTTTTTCGCTGAAATTTAGCCGAGAGGATATTTGAAGTGTTGATCGCGAATCATAGATCCGATTTTGACGGCTGCACCGCTCCCGGCACCAACAGGTGGGTACAGGTGAAGGTGGTTACGGGAGCCTTTCAGATGCCCTACATAAAAAATTTTCAAGAATCGAAATCCAGTAGATTCCTCAGAGCCTTTAGCAACTTGAAAATAGTTCAAGTTTAAACACATAAAAAGTTGTATAGTGAGCTCGAGTTTGATAATTCGAGGCATCTGCATAGCTTTTCTCAAAAAAGATAAGCAGCAAACGCCCGCAAATTGTTGTACTGACCAAACAGGCATTCAGCGTGTCTTTGTCATTTTAAACAGAAGACGAACGCGTGGCTCATTCTACAGTAATTGGCTGGCGTCCAGTCGTTTAGTCATATTTGAACTTCTGCTTTGAAATCCTTAAGTTTAACAGCGCAGCTCCTGAGACAACGGAAATTTTTCGAGGAACAGCAAAGCAACAAAAGCTCAAACTCTCCGGAAGCTACTTAGCTTCCAAGTTGAAGCGTGTGCAATTAGCTTCTTATGATTATCGGTATGTAATCAGATGATTAGGTTGAATATTATAGGAACAAATATGCCAGAACACTGACGGACGCCATCGAGGGAAAAAGAAGTGCGAATAGCATTAACCTTGACCACTGGTGATTGAGGACGGCTGTGCGACGGAGTGTGAGGCTTCGGCGGTGGAACAGGCGGAGGCGAGCGAACTCTGCAATGGAACTGGGTGATAAATGAGATTTGGGTAGCTACGTGGGGATGTAGAATTGTTCATTTATTTGTCTAAAATGCACCAAAGTGGGCACTACCTAGAAAACGAAAGGAAAACATTTGTAGAAATAGCGATATTATGTACAGTGTTGGGCGCGCGTGGTGCAGTGGTAAGAGGCGCTACTCGCCCGAGTCAACCAAGCCTTCCAATCTTCCGGGGTAAAATTGTACCAAACTTGTCTAGGAAGGTAAAGACACTGCCATGGTGTAGCGGCCCATTGCAAGTCATTGTATAGGCTAAATACGCATTCATCATGCCCCTACGATTCTGAATGGACCACGAATGCACGGCGCACCCCTAATGAACTGCTCTTATCAACCCTTCATCTTAACCTTCACCTTTAAGTGTAGGTCATAAGACGACAAAAAGGAAAGCAACATAAAAAAAAACTAGTTGGCTAGAAAAACGGAACCAAACAGATGGAAAAAAATGTTGGTTCTCTATAAATAACTTCGTCGTTTAAAACTAGGCCCGAGATCTAAGCCTAGTTACCTAAGTTTGACACTGAAGAAGATACTGATCGCATAAATGCATGTCTAAACAAATAGATCCATTAGCTACCTCGAACCTCAGGTCGAAGCTGCAGAAGGGAAGCTTTATATTAGGTTTTATTTCTTTCTTGGTAACCTCTGACAAAGGAAAAATCCGCTAGAGCAAAAAAAATCCGCTTTCGGAAAATGAAAAAAAGAAAAAAGTAAGGCAGAGAACGAGAAATAGGGAAGACCTCTCAAAAAATTCGTGCGTTTTTATTACAATCAAGCAGCTGACACCAAAAACGGAAATTATCTTTGGAAGCTCTTGTTCCTTCTTTCTGTCAGTTGAATGATTACCGGAAAAGCGTCGGAATATCTGGTGATTTTTTGTCTCGGAGAATTTCTGGCGGTGGTTTCGAGCTTTCTTGGGGCTTCTCAAGAAAAATTTCAAAAGTTTAAATTAAAAAAAAATTCTAAGAAAATCTAAGAAAAATTTGCGATGCGAAAGTGATCCGTCGAGGCCATGCAAAACACGAGGTCATTCCCTGTGTTCCACGTATCGTCCCAATGTAATATCATAGAGTAGTGGTACACTTTCAAAAAGTGAGTTAAAATTCAGGGAAGGTTAGGTTTTACAGATCAAAAACCGAGGAAACCAACAATTTTCAGGAAATATTTCTAAAATACAAGTAGCCTCAGGTAGAAAAAATTTACCCGTTTGCATGTTGAATCATCTCGAGTAGCTCTTTGGTCGGAGAAAACGGTCGTCCCGCATCCTTTCGCAGTTCCATATCTTTAATGACGATCATTTCCTCAACGGTGATTTTGTTCTTTTTCAACTCTTCAGCCATAAGACTCCTCAGGTCGGCAGCGTCTAGGGGACTTTTGGTGGCTTCTCGTGAACCACCAAGCGGGGGAGGTGACGAGGCCGTGGACGACTCGGCCTTAGGCGGTGGTGGGGGAGGGTGAGGTGTTTCAGAAGCGGCGGTTGGTGGTTTTGCTTCCACTGACTCTTTCGAAGGTGCTGATTCGGGTGCTGGAGTTGAGCTCTCGTTAGCTGAAGGTGATGTGGAGGTTGGAGCGGTGTCTGTGGTTGCTGGAGGTTCGAGCATTTCGGACGGCGGAGGTGGTAGATGAACTGAGGTTGGAAGCTGGGGCGGTGCTACCTCTGAGGGTTCGCTTGTGAGCTCTTTTCCAGTTGAGGTTGACTCTGCCGGAGGTTTCGGTACATTTGAGGACTCTGCGGTAGATTCGGCTGGTGGTGGAGCCGTGGAAGATTCACTGCTTGGCTGCGATGCCTGCGGTTCTACGGCTTGATTTCGGTTCAAAACATTTTTGTCATCAATTTCTACGAATTCCACGGTTGCCACACAAGGAACATAACTTGCTGTTGCTGTCACCACCTTAACTGGAGGCTCACTCCTATCTGGTTCGGCAGAATTTTTCTCAAGATTTTCAGAAGGCACCGGTGCTTCGGAAGAAGGTGCAGCAGGTGGAGAGGGTATGCAAGCTGGCGGTGGGTTCTCTGAACTCTTGTCCGCAGTTGAATGATCCTTGGCCAGAACTGCATCCACTGCATCCTTCAGTGGTGTTACCGTAGGTTCGGGTACGCTCGCGGACCCTTCGTCGGACCCTTCTGAGGATTTTTCCGTAGATTCCGTACCTGGCAGAGCTGCTGGTGGCGCAACTGAAGGCAGTGATGGCTCTTCGGTTTGTGCCGTTATTGGTGATTCCGATGCCTGAAGAGGTTCCTTGGAGGCTTCGATGAGCGGCAAAGGAGCTGGATGCTCTTCAGAGGCTTGTCCTGGAGGTTCTGTCGGATTTGAAGGTGCTTCAGCTGCTTTCGGTGGAGGACTTGAAGGTAGTGGAAGATTCGTAGTTTCTGTCAGCTCAGCGTTCTTCGGCTTTTCCACACTGCTCTCAAGCCCCTCAGCCGGAAGAACCTTCTCCGAAGCGTTTTCTGTGGAAAAAATCAAGTTTCCATGGTTTACCGGCGGCTCGTGAGCCTTCTTCGCTCGCTGGGCGGCCAGTTTCCTCTCCAGCTCGCTTCCGTCCTCTTCTGGGCTCAGCCGCTTGACCTCAGGCTTCGGAACATGGTGCTGAACGGTGACAATCGGACATCGACTGGGTGGTGGCGGGCTCAGCGGCCGCTTCTCCTTCATCAGCAGCTCTCCGATGGTCGTTTTCGGTGCCGGCGTCTGTTTCTTCGGTTCCGGATCGTCCTTAGTGACCGCCGGAACCGCTCTGGCAGGTGGTGGACTCGGTGGCCGTTCGTCCTTGGCCAACAATTCGGCCAGTGTTCTTTTCGGCGGCATAGCCGACGTCGACGTGTCCGAAGTGCCACCAGCCACATGCGACTCCTCTGTTGTTGTAACAGCACCGCACGAACTCGCCACCTGAAACAGATCATCAATCAATAACTTCAATTCACCAAATGATATGCCTTAAGGCCCTTGTTATACGTTCGCTCAGCCCCCCCCCCCAGCGTAACTCGTCCATTCAGTATCAGACACCGTGGAGCCAGACACGTTTGTACGAGTTATCATGGTGACGCTGGCGTGGTGAACTCGTACAAACGTGTCTGGCCCGACGGTGTCTGATACTGAATGGACGAGTTCCGCTGGGGGGGTGAGCGAACGTATAACAAGGGCCTAAGGTTCGTTTAGACGCCGCACGGCCAAAATGCAGAATTGAAGCGCGTTCAGTAATTAACGTCCTTGATCGAATTTGCTCGTTTGCGTTAGTGGCTCAGTCCGGTGGCGCCTCATACAGGCAAACTTATTGGTCGTTCGGGTTTTTTAGAAGACTGTTATTCCTTATTAAAGGACATTTTGACGAAATTCACTTTTTTTCGTTTAATTTCTTCCCTATGTGATTATATGCCTAATTTTTTTTTTGCTAAGACGTGGCGCCACTGGACTGCGCCACTAACACAAAAGAGCAAATTCGGTCAATGACGTTAATTATTGATTGCGCTTCAATTTTGCATTTTCGCCGCGCGACGTCTAGACAGGCCCTTAGAAATGGCTTGATCTCTTGAATTATTATACTTGTGGCTCGACCTTCTTGTCTCTTGGAAGTGACTTGCCATTCTCACCATCCGAGGTTCATAGGTTGAAAAGAATAGCAATTCATCGACTGCTAAGCTTTTAAGATCTTAAGCTGCCCTGCTGAATGTGGTGTAGATCCGTGGTACTTTTGTTAATACTATGAATATCCGTTGTTTGCGTTGGTTTAATTGATTTGATTTGTTGATTTGTTTTGTTCGTTGATTTGTTCGTTTCTTTGACAATCCCTCTAGTTTATTAAGGAGACAACGTTAACGTTAAGTGGCCGGCGTGGATCAGTCGAATAAGGACGCGCAGTCGCATTCGTGCTCTATTCAAATTTGAGCAGTAAAAAATGGGGAGATTCGCGTATTTCCGCAATAGCTGCGCGTTTTTCCGGCTGTTCACTGAACTGTCGTTGGTCAGAAAACTACTCAGTGCCTAGTTGGCGATAAGGATGGATTTCGCAAAGAAATTAGAAGCCGGACACGCGAGCACCACCAGTCCCTATGTTTCACACTTTACTGCGGCAGCAACGCAGGTAAATGTGAAGGGACATTAAGAGGCACGGTGAGTGCGTATTTGGCCTACGCTATGGCGTCTATACCAAGCCAGTGTCTTCACTATCCCAGATGAAGACACTGGCTACGTCTGGTAATAACTCTTCCCCGATCCCGGGAGGATGGAGTACTTGGCTAATCCCGCTCCCTCTCTTGAATCCCTATCTCTGAAGAATCTAGAAGGATATTCTAGTTTTATTATCGCTTTTGCGGGTTTCTGCGCACAGGAAAAGCCCCGGAAAGGTTGAGACTAGGGTTCGTTTCCCGCCCGGGATGCGATTTTTGCAATGAACCTAGCACCATCATTACACCGTCATATTCTAGCAGGATAATTTGCCAGGACGGTGGGGTGTTGGCGTGACGAGCTCTGCAAATTCCCGCGTTCTTTCTGCAATGTTTCCGAGATTTTTTTCCGGTCGTCAGTCGGAGCAATTGTCGAAACAATTGTCAGAGTGTGTACGAACCTCTGTCATATATCGCACTACACAGATTCATCTTATTTCGGCTTTTTCGTTCGTCTTGGTGCTTTGACTGAAAAAACTAGAGAAGAAGAACAGAGTTTTTGGACAGAATATCCCTATGGACAGAAGCTAAACCAATAAACATGAATAAGTGGCAAATAAGGTTAAAAGGTAAGCGGGGATGAAGGCGGATTCAGATGTTTGAAAGCAAAATTGTATGAGAAACCAATGAACTCATGATGATCAACCTTCTGTTTATCATTTTTTTTGTGTAGTCGCTATTAGACGATCCACAACCTCCACCCCAAAACCGGAAAATAATCAGGAAGCAATAAAACAACACAGAAAAGATAACACATTTCTTCTGGTAACACGGCGAATAATCTTTTTCGAAGAACCGGTAGCCTACCGTTTCTCAGAACTTCACCGAAATTCTCAGAATTTGTATTATTCCCAAAAATGAACATCACTGATTCGATAAAAGCACGTATTTACGAATATCAAAGGTACTGGAAATCTTTGACACAACGCTACACGAGCGGACTTTTAATTTTCATTTTTCTTTTTGATTATATTATATTTTTGAATTATATGTATTTTAATTCCTCCTTACTATCTTTTTGATTATATTTTAATTTTTATTCTAAATTCCGGAAAATGGGTAAAAATGGCAAAAATCTTTAGCCGTTCTCATTAATCTGGGACAGTTTCCGATCAGACGTTTCCTGATTTCCCATCGTTGTCCTCTTCTCAAGATCAAATTAATAAGAGATTAGAGCAGAATTAAGAGAGCTTGAAGAAAAAAGAGCTTCTCTCGAGAAAACCGCATACGTAGGAGCGTTTCATCGATTTCCACCCTCAAGAACGTCTCCGATGTGGCGGGTGTTCCAAGAAAACGATCAGAAAAATATTTGCGATCGCAATCGACGCGGAAAGTCTTCCAAAGCCAAAAGGCCGAGCAAATCGATTTCAGAAAGAAGAAAACCACCACTCCTGAGTCGGCTATTGCAATTTTGCTATTCTATTTGACTTTTTGATTGGATAATCCAAAATGAATGGACAAATATATAAATAAATAAATAAATATCTCACGTTGTTATTCTCTTCCAAGCGCTCATTTCTCTCCAGCGTTTTGGCAATGAGGTCGTCGATGGACACGGAGTTGTCCGATGCCACATAAGGATTCGGGACCACCTGAATGAAGCTTTATGATAGAATCTTGTATATAAATTCATCATCCACCAATAAAATTAATCGGAAAATCAAAATGAAAGTAAAGGCAAAAGTAAATGTGTCGGGTCTGATTAGTCCCCTGAGGACACGCCATACATTCGCACCCCCACTCAGAATCGTAGAAGCACAGTGAATGCCTATTTGGCCTATATAACGACTTGCGGGGCCAGCCGCTATACCCGCTAGTCAGCGTCTTACCTTCCCAGGTCTGGTACTAATTTACCCACCCCGCAGGGATGGAAGCTTCGGTAAACCCAGGCGAGGATCGATCGCTTGATCGTGCTGGTGTCGGCAGCGTCTCTTACCACTGCACCACGCGCTTCAAAAATCATCTGATTTTTACATAGCGTGCTTTACCGCAAAATTAGGTTAGAAAATCTCTTACCTTCTGAGGGATAACTGGCGCAGGAGGCGGATCTTTTGCGACGACTGCGGCCTGCGGTGGGTCGTCGACAGTCTCTAGTCGTCTGGCCAACTTAGAAGCTAATTCTGGGTCAGCCATTCAGTTTTCTGAAAGTAGCGAAATTTGCTCTGACTCACAGCAAACATCGCGGCTCAGGTGGGGTTTGAACCAGCGTCTGAGTTGTATTAGGAGTCTTGTTACGCTCGACGGCTATACCACCGCGCCTAGCGTTTCCTCATGGAAAAAATACATTAAAAGTACACTAAATGCATTAAATACAATGTACATTAAAAAAGTTAAACTCAGACGGAATAGAAAGACCGTTCGCATCCCACTTGGTGCATTAGCAAGTTCAAAATAAACTAAAACTGAGCAATACAAAAACGGATATGCAAAGCGGAAGTGCAATTCGAGGAATCAAACATCAACTGTGGTCGACTGCCATGCATCGACAAGCCCTCCCAAGGTAGGTCAGGTGAAGATCTAAGCGACTGTGCTTTGATTACCCTTCACTCTCACATGTTATTCTAGAACTAAAAAAATCTTCAAAGTCTACAAGCTGAAATGACAGAATTGTGTGGTTCCTATGGTCCTCAATTGGAAGCATATAAATACTATCCAAGGACTTGAAGACAGATAAAGATGTAGAGGCATGGTGAATGCGTGTTTGGCCAGGCGGGATTTATCTCCAGAAGCCAAGCTAGATTGATCTGCCTTTCTCCGTATTTTTTAAATGGAAAGAAATAGATAAATAAACGATTTAATAGAACCTCAAAATAAATTTTGAAAACGTGGTGCAGCATCGAGAGTTTCACGAACACTATTCGCTGACAATGTGTAAAGTTCTCGCCTACTATTTACGAATTGAAATTGCACATCTGGAGCGCACAAGCTGAATTATTTCCAGCTGAAATTCGGCGGAGTCAGAGGAATATGTAATGCACTGGTATAGATGTTCTACAGCAGTAAAGTGGTCGCTCTAAAATTTTTAAAACTTTGATATCACCCTATTTAGGTTTGATTTAGACGATTTTTTAGCCCAGATTTGTCGTTCTCAATGTACAGTTTATGCGTACTGGACATTTTCAAAGTCTGACGCACCTAGGCTATTTAGTTATTCATTTTTTTCATTTATTTATTCAAGACGCGAGCATGGTCCCAAGGAAATACAAAAGTAGAGCGAACACGAACATTCAAAGTTGTAATTGAAGTGGTAGCTCGTCAATCAGATGTGGAAGATCTCCAGCTTGATTTTCAAAGTGTCCAATTTAGTTTGAAAATGGTATACAACGTCTCTTAATAGAAATTGTGCTAAAAAAATTGTTACGATTTGCGACCTCGGAAGCTCCGGAAAAAGTAACACAATGCACCCTGGAACGGTTGTTCTTTGCAGGCTCAGGTATGTGCAGGTAAGTGGAGGAGATGGGTTTGGTGGAATACTGCGTCTAAGGGTTGATTGATATACGTTTTGTCGAATATGGGCAAAAGTTTGATCACATTGCTCAGCAATTCCGGCGGTAGATGGAGTAGTGCCGGAGGAATAATCACCGAATTCCATTCTTGAGCTTGTCCCTATCCTTCTTTTTTCCTGTATCAATTGAACGTGTCAAGTGACATTCAAAAAAAACCAAAAAACCAACAAAAGAAAGGCACGCAAATAGAAACGTATGAGATCGTGATTAACCATAAGATGATTAGTGTTAACGTTAAGAGAGATAGGAGTCCAACAGACTTCGAAAGTTCGTCGAGAAAACCGAAACGCCTATTTTCCTGCTCAATTTGCCGTATTATACTGTAACCAATGACGGTTTGAGAAAACATGAAAACAATTTAATTTTTCTTTTTTTTCTTTTGCTCATCTGAGAGTAGAGACGAAACGAGCCCTACATTCATTCATTAGGTTTATTTTATGGGACTAAGGGCAACAGAAGTTTATTAGCTTCCCTCGAGTGCGAGACCTCTTCACCACTGCGAAATTATGGATAAAGAGCCCAAACTACTCACGGAGGAATTTATGGAACAACATCAAGTCGAATTTGTTATTCCTCAACTCCAAGGACTTTTGAGTGAATAGTTATTTCATCATTTGTGTAGGAAGTGGACAGAGGAGAAATGAATAAAAATAGCCCGCCAAAGCGGTAATAAAACTAGAATTTCACGTTAATCTCGGAAGCGCTTTCAGCTTAACTGGTGCAACGCCGAATCAGGCTTGCCGGCTCAAACCGTCATTACGGGTGAGTGCTGGAGGAAAAAGCCTCCGGGCTCTAGGAAGGTGTTATGGGAGCGCAAATGACCGTCGCAGTTGGGAGGACGTCCGTTGGCTTAGTAGCAAAGTGGTTAATGTACAGCCCCGGTTAGGCTCGAGACGAGAGTTCGAATCCCGTCTGAGGTGCGATTTTTGCGATGAACCTAGCACTATCATTATAACATCATATTCTAGTATGAATAAAAAGAAATGTTAGTGGAAATCGATGACAAAAGTAGACGTTCGCTGTGCGGACTGAGGAGAAATGGCTAGCTAGCGGCTCCATTCAGCCGACGGCCGGATGTCGGAGGTGAACAAACCGCTCGAGGTGGCGCAAATATCAGCTGTGATCCTGACAGGCGGTGCTCACGGGGCGCAGGAGGCAGTCAGTTCACCAGAAGCTCAGCCGCCACCCCACCGAGTGTAACCCCCGACCGCCGCGGGCGGACCGACTGCCGCCGAGACTTCGGCTGTGTCTACTTGAGGATCCGGCTTTCGGACATCAAAGAAAACTCACCGATTCTCTGGTCAACAGATCCGGATAAGTTCTCGAGTCAACAGTTTGTCCGAGACAGGATCTCGCTGCTGGAGAGTATTGAGCAGCATGTCGAAGGGAGACCATGGATGGTGGTCTGAAATGTGCTTTGAAGCGTATTGAACCGATGCGATTCAACATGATTATCACCATGTAATTATTTCACGAAACGAGTGAACAATACATATCCAGATGACAACTACTGGTAGAACTGGATTCTGAATGTTGGAATATGTTATACATCTATTTTGACTGAATCAACCTTACCCATCGAAGTACCGCCCATCTTTGTCAATGACTGTCCTCCACAGTTTGACCGAAGGAGATAAAGATTTATTTATTTATTGTCGAGGCCAGTGTGCGCAAAACGCGATTGAAAACAAATTAGAAAAACACAAAAACAATTCTCCTTTGCAAAGTGACTCAAACACTCCGAGAAAGAATATGTCAGCGGAGCATGCTTTTGACCGAAGGAGCCAAAACCGATATTGAAACCAACATTGCGTTTGCTGCGTCAAAAATTTCAAAGATTTTAATGAAAGGAGTAATCAGCCCCTAGCAATGTATTTAGAAATAAACGGGACAGTCCGGAGCCTAAAAGAAGTTGACCTAATTCCGGTCCTAATACGCGGCTTACGGATTTTAAATAGACCCTTTCTAGTGAAAGAGTTATAGATGACGAAGAAATTATTATAATCTAAACTTGTTTAACCACTGAATATTTCATAAGCCTATATTTTCTTTAAAATTGCTTTATTCGTAAAAATAGGTATGTATTTGAACTCAGCAGCTCGAGCTCTATGCGTCCATGTACAAAATTTCCATATTCGTAAGTCAGGCGGAATTTTGGCCCCACGGTTTTCGGTCCCTTGCCCCTTCGATTCCTCGTCTGGTCACTCATCGCTCGACGAGGCTTCGCCTTCTGTCAGGCTACCACGCGGGGACCCCTGTTGAGCAGTCGGGATAAACGAATCAAGGTAGACCCTGTCCGGGTCACCATGCGTGTACCCCAAAACGGCACCTTTCGGAAAGTGCAGCTGCCGTAGTTTTATCGTTGCTGGACGTCAGGTGCTGTAGAGTAATTCAACTCCAAACGTTTCCCGGTACTGTAGTTTCAAGGAATGCTTGGAAGAATATTCAGTTGCAGGGTTTCCACGATTTTTTTTTTCAAATTTCTAGAATACCAATGGTGTGACGAAGAGAACCGTAACTACACTAACAACGAACAACAGCTCGAGCGGTGAAAAAGGTCTCTGAAGAAGACGAGCCTGTCGAAACCATAGGTCGTCAACAAAACTTTACACTCAAGCCTCATGAGGCTAAATAGTAGCAGAATATTTATACGAGAAACCATAAAAGTGAAGTAGTATGGTTCTGCAGAAACAATTTGATCTACCCAAATGTGGTGACAGATGCTTGATATCAATATTGTCGTTGATATTGATCGTCTCTTTGCTGAGTTATTCTAAGTTTTTCGAAGGGTCTATTGCATCAAAGAAGTAAAACAACTGAAAAACAACTGACTTTGAAAGATGAAAAATATCGACGTAGGATTCTCCATGTTCTCTCTTCTTCAAGCCTCGGCATAAGGTTATAAATGTCGTATGCTACTGTTTTTTTTTACTACGGAAGCTATGATATACATACGAAAGCTATAATATCGACGTAGGGTTTCCAAGCAAAAATTATACAGTAATGCCGCGGTTTGCTATGATCTAATTAGAATAATATCGTCATAGACTTGAAGAATGTCATGCTTGATTTGTACGAATCGAACAAGGTTATGGCGAATATTAGCCAATTTTTCCTGTGCAGCCCATTGCGCAACTTTACGGGCTCTTTTCACCGAAGAAAAAAAACTATAAAAATTGGCACGAGCTTCATGACGAACTCAGCTCAATGGCTTTGAGAATCGGTACAAGTGGGGCATTTTCAATAGTACTAATCAAAACTAAACGGCTCTCCAAAACTATTGATTGTTGATTCTCCGATAATCAGAGAATGCTGAAGTCAGCTTGCTGTGGTCCATATCTCCTAAAAAAGCTAGATCTACCTTACTCTTACGCCCTGTTTTATGGTCAGTTTTATGTTCTGAAAAATTAGGTGATTAGGTGGCTTTCGAGTAAACTACACGTGACTTTGCGCCGTGTTTGTTTGCCGATGTCCTCAGTTGTTGCCCGAATCCGAGATTCGGTTACACTAAACACTTGTGAGTTGACTCGTCTTACCCTCCTTTCCTCTCGAATAAAATTTAAAATTTTTCGAAAAATGGCTTGAAAATCGGATTACAACTCAATGAATTCAACGTACCTACAACGAGGCAGCATTGAGCGAAAAGAGAAGGCCGCCGGCTTGCACAATTGGGCAAAGTACATCAGAGGTGCTGAAAAAAATGAGAAAAAAATTTTTTTTGCGCAGAGCGGAACTGCTAAAAGGCGGCGTGTGTGCACTTATGAAGAGGATTGCGGTGATGATGGAGTGATACACCCATCTGGTGGTTGAAGTGTGTCGAGATGCCGGCAATCGAGTAGCAAAGGCGGAGGGTAAAAACGACTTGAGTGAAAGGAGTGACCTAAAAATTTGGTAGAAAAAAACGAAAACCAAAAATGAGGTGGTTATACTATAGAAAACTAAATGGACAGTATATAGGAATGTTGCAAAATACCAATTCAGAAGGTTCTCGATGATTTGCCACGTTTTGAAAGGGGAAAAAGGAAACGATTGGAGTATGCTGAACATTTTCTGAGCGCGTCTAGGAAACCAGCAGACTCATGAATGTTATACCCGGGAAAAACCACTATTATACCCCCATCTGCAATCGTGATTCAACAACGCACAAAATGGTTAACTCAGGGTTTATTCGGAGACCTCGAAATGACAACGGCACTTGACATTCCAATAAAACCCACAAAAACGTGATTGAATACCGTCAAGCGTTGGTCACAGTACGACTGCTATTCGGGGTATATTCAATGTTTGTTGCGAGTATAACATTCATGAATCTGGAACTCGGTTGTTGCTGAATACAATATTAGGTTGGTGCAAAAGTTCTCGGACCCTTGCGACTCCTTGAATTTGAAAAAGATTTTCCCTATATTTTCGGCTTCATTCAAAAAACTGTTATAGAGAAGAGAAGAGATTGGTGTTAACGGTGCCTACTCCAAATGATTCACTGCTATTGTGATATTATAAAATAAACTGTTTTGTATCCCAAATGTCCGAGAACTTTTGTACCAACCTAATACCTTGGAGCTCAGCTCTATGACCAGCAAATTGGCATAGGGTTTCCATCGCTGACGATTCATTAAGCTGTTCAGATATCCGTAAAGGAAACAGAAATGGTCACGAAGGCAAAAAATTGAAAGAACAAAAAATGCAGTAAGGTAGTAACTTACGCCTTCGGTAACAGTAGGTATATAAATGATAAATACATAAATCAATAGTGCCGCCGTTCGACAACAATAAAGGGAACCACAAACTCGTAAGAACAAATGAAAAATTAGAAAAATGATTTATTTCAATCACAGCTGACAAACAAAGTTCGTCGCAGCCCTTAACAATACCCGCTTAACAGCATCAATTGAAAAATTGCAGCATCTTCGTGGACTACTGATTGTACTCCAAAGTACTTTATAGTCGTGCTTTTAAAAAATTTCCTGAACGGAAGCGCTACAGTAACACGAGTACGGTATAATAAAATATTCAGAGAGTTTGTAAGTAAAAAGACTAGCGACGGCACTAAAACGACTAGCGTCCATACTAGAGACTGACAATGTGATATACTTCGGAAATTATCGTTCAAATCCTGTTATTGCTCGTTGCAGCGCGACGTTGACGCGATGTGAAAGCGGCGGAAGTATAAACCCTGCTCTAGATCTACTGATAAGACTCAATTGGCGGACAGGTGCAGACGAGATTTCTGTCGCCATACTGATCATCGATACGTCCGACGGTGGGCCAGGATTTGTGATGGCACCACGGCTTCGGGAACGCTGCCAATTCTCTTGAGTAGGGCAGATCCCAGTCGTTCGACACGACCTTGGCCAGAGTGTGTGGAGCCATCTGAAACAGACAAAGAAAATACTGATATCTAATTCAAATAAAAAAATATCTAATCATTTGAATTTCTAATTGAAAATATCTGGTTATTTTTTTACTTTATTTTGTTCAAAGTTCTTCGATTCCCAGGACTTTCCACTCTCTCTATCTTGTTCTTCTTGTCCCGCTCTTTCCGTTCTACCAATTACTTGAAAAAATTTTCTTCGAAAATCTCGTTCAGAAACTACCAATATCTAATTGTGGGTATCTCTCAAGCCAAAACACTCGCGCTACTGTTTGAAAAAGCAAATCATACATTCACCGTATATGTATTTACCTTAAGCTTGGAGTGAAAAAAGATAGACTTCGAAAACTCCTTAGTTTCCATTCTTTCCACATTCGTTTTTGGTCCAAACTCTGGTGCATCTATCGTGATATGATCACCGTCTTTCAAAGTCTTTTTACCACCTGCTTTTGACTACTCTGGCTCCATCTTTAACCCATTTTTTGATCTCATGTCGGTATATAAATCCCTCTCCACAACGATGTTCCACCCATTCCTTCCCCTGATGAGCCTCGAGGAATGTTCCTAATCCTTTTGCCGGTATAGGGTTAAGAGGCGAAACGAAATTGACGTAACTTCTGCACTCTATTGTCTTTCCTGTTTCGATTGTTCCCATTTCTTATTGCTATCTTTCTCTGCTTTTTCGTTTTTCTTGCTTTTTCCTCACAAAGTGGCAAAATGAATGAACAACTAAAATTAGGAGTATTGGTTTGGAAAATCGCCCACCTTGAGCGGATTCTTCAGACGATCCAGCTCTCCTCTTTCGATCATTGCAATCTCCTCGCGAATGGCTAGTAGCGCGTCTACGAGTCTATCCATTTCACCTGAAACAATTGAAAATCAGTGGAAACAAACCGTTTTAGAGAAGACCTTCATCCGAGCTCCCCTTGGATGCAAAACCTTCTTTAAGTCCACTACTTCCACTCTTGCCAACTCTTAGAAGGGCACGAGTGGTGCTGTGATAAGAGGCCACCTGCGCGGTCGAGCGGTCGATCCTCGCCAGGGCCAACCAAGTCTTACATTCCTCCGGAGTCCGGTGAATTGGTATCAGACTTGTTTGGGAAAGCTAACACACAGGTTTGGTATAGCGGCTGGCTCAGTATGTAATTGTTTAGGCCAAATGCGCATTCACTATGCCTCTACGATTTGCGGCGGCTCATCGTTAGGGGACTAATCACCGCCGGTCCCTTACCTTTATCTTTACCAAAATTTCGTCAAGTTTTTCAAGGAAAACGACTCCTCTGCGTGAGGTCACTAGCGATTCAAATAGAGGTGTGGCATTTCAGTTCTCTGATCATTGTAGGTAAGAGATATATGGTGCTCAAGCCAGGTACATGAAAGTCTAAAGCGTTCACGAGGAGCAGGTTGAGAGTATAACATTTCAACGATCAATATTTCTTTTCTTTCTCCTCTCCTCCCAATTATTATAAGATTATAGAGAAGTCGTATCAGAGACGATCTCGGACAGTTGTAAATTTAGTTTTGATCCACTACCTTTTGGACCACCTTTGCCGAGTCGACACGGGGACCTAACGTCCCTCACCCTTTTGATGCTGGACAATTTCATCTTCTTCGAAATCCGATCTCACCCCAACCAATCCGTTTACGAAGAGAAAATTGTTAATTATTGTAATTCACAGACGCTAGTTCCCAGACAATCTCTTCTGGGTTCGAAATATTAGAAACAGTTTTAATAGCGGTGTCAGCGATAAAGGAGGAGAGTTTGTGGTACTTCCACAAGAGATGGACAAAACTATCACAGCACTCCCCCTCCAGAACAACAGCGTTTACGCCAAATCCACGTGCAAGGAGTTTGCTGCTCAGTCTGATCATCTCAAACGAACGTGGACTTCGATTGCAACAGAGGCCAGATTTGATCCGAAACTTGTGACAAGGCTCAAGTGCACTAATCCCGTCTGTCCGGTGCTCTACGTTTTGATCAAGACCCATAAATTGCCCACGGGGGATGCCATCAATGACCCATCACAGTTCAAGGTAATACCTATTATCAGCGGCGTTGGGGGTCCCACAGATCGCGTTTCCTGGTTGCTCAACCTGGTGCTTAAGCAAACCCTAAAGTTCCTTCCAGCCCACCTTCCCAATACCACTGCTTTCCTGGAAAAGCTTCGAAAAGTACCGGTGGATGGAAACTGCTTCGTGGAATCATTTGATGTCACATCGCTGTACACAAATGTTCCTAAGGACCGCGCGATGCAGGCCGTGCACGAAATTCTGATAGAACATCAAGGCCAGCTCAATTTGTACGGGCTAAACATAGCACAAGTAATGACTCTCACAAATGAGTGTCTGCAGTGCAACGTGTTCAGGTGGTCAAACAACTACTATAAGCAGGTCAGCGGGCTTGCCATGGGCCAGCGTCTGGCTCCGGTTTTAGCTATTGCGTTTATGTCCAAAATTGAGACCCCTGTGCTTGAACGCAAACCGTTGCTATATTGCCGCTACATCGATGACTGCTTCACTGTGTGCGCCACGCAAAACGAAATGGATCTCTGCTTCGAACTGCTTAATAACCAAGCGGAGAGCATCAAGCTCACTAGGGAGAAACCGACCGGTCGCTGGCTGCCGTATCTCAACGTAGAGGTCGGTCTCACAGGGGGCAAGTTCCACACGAGATGGTATCGAAAGCCCAGCAGTAAGAATATCATCGTCCATTTCAGAGGCCGTATGCTCGTCTGACACCGACCGGGGTTAAGCCACGTCATCCCCGACCGGGGCACATCCCTGCTGCAGGGTTGGTGGGGGTTGGTCGTATGCTCGTCAGCGGGGCTTGCCTCGGGGACACGTGGCAGTGTTGGCAGCATGATATGAACGATAAGAGCCGAGATATCATTTCATTTTCGACTATCCTCTAGCGCTTAGCATTTTAATCGAGGTTTCACTGTACTTCCTTCAATACCATTCACACTTACTATGGGAAATGTGAATTGAATAGAAGTGAAAACAAAACTATTATATGTGAAAGCAGGAAATCTAGGCTTCTTCCATACCGTTGTCCTTGGCCACCTTAAGCCGCCTAGGAAGGTGAGGAAAACTCGACAATTAATAGCTCACAATTTCACCGAAGCGCGCAACTGGAGCGAGTTACGGTCGCAAATTCATTCAATCAGGACGACTTTTTGATACATTTCTAACATGCGATAAAAATGTATACTATGCTATGAGAACAAACACTTTGCACAGTTTTTTCACCTCTAGGATCTTTCTGAAGACGGATTTCCACTGTAGGAAGGTAGTCTACATCCTGTCAACTAAAACTTTATTGATCTTACTTTCTCTTTCCTTCTCCTAGCCAAACGATTAAGAAAGAAAGAACAAAGATGCAGATTTTCAGATTTTTTCGCTAGTGGCACGGATGACTAACACTTCTCTAGTGAAAGACATGCTTCTTAAAACGGTGTTTAGATTAGGAAAAACGGTTAGAGCTGTGCTGAGTTATGACGTTTTAAAATATGGTGCAAAATAAGGACAGAATTTTGTTTTCAACCTAACAGAATAATCGAAAAAATTCTGTGCTGTACTCAATGTCTGTACAAAAAATGTCATTAAGCTCTGTGCTATCGCTGAACTGCACTACTCTGTAAAACTAGTGGGAAACGATAACTGACGTTGAAATTACGATAATTGATTGCTGTTACAATCTATTTTGGTGTTTTGAGCCCTAATCAAACGACAAAATCGGACAAAATTTGAAAAAGAAGGCAGAGTGTCCTCAGCATGTAAGGAGCTTTAATAAGCTCCAATGCTAAAATGCCGCTTTATCACGGCTTTCCTCTACAAAATGGTAGAGGGACTTATCAGTGGTCGGGGATGACGTGGCTTGGGGATCATATCATCCACGTCATCCCCGGGGTTAGACGAGCATACGGCCTCAGATCTGTTCATCCGTCGCAAACAAAGAGGGCCGTTGTCAAAAACATGTTCCGAACGGCAGCCATGGTATCCTCGAACAGCGACCTAAAGACGATGTCATGGCAGATGGCCAACCGTATTGCCATCGAGAATGGGTAAAGACATGCCAAGAGGCCATCGGACTCCGGCAGTGGCATCAGGACGTAGACAGCTGAACGATAGCAGAATCGTTTTCAAGGTGCCCTTCGTCTCAGACGAAGTCGTTACTGAGATACGAAACTGCGTTTGCAAAGCTGGTCTTGATAACATGATCCGTGTAGTCGAAGTGCCGCCCTCCAATCTCAAAGACGGCTCGTGAGGAATCGGTTATACGATTCTGTCTGTAGGACCATCATAGTTTGCCCAAACGGAAAGGAGGGAGATTGCACGGTCGCGGGAGTGGTATACCTCATAAAGTGCACGGTCTGCAACGGGGAGTATATTGGCGAGACATGCGCGTTAAGGAGCATTCGGGCACGCTGCGTAGGTGCGATATATCGGAGTCGCTGGGTGAGCATCGTTTGCGGTGTCACGATGGCGCGATGGTGGAGGCGGCGGTCGCAATACTGTCACGCGAATCCGCAATCTCGGCGCGGAAGACCCTCGAAGCGCTGTGGATTGCCGTGAGAAACCACACGATCAATAGGAAGGAAGAACGCGTGGAGGTGACACAGGAGCTCGTTTGACCTATGCGGGCTTGACCCGAAGGACAGTCGGCCAGAGGCTTTAGGGTGGCGTCTAACTTGTGGTTTGCATTGGTGTCCTACTTGCCCAGGTCTGGTTGTGTTTAGCGATTCGTTATTCACCGCTGAAACTTGAAATTCGTCTTGAGCGAATGATCTCACAAACTCCTCTTTTCTCTTCCAGCGACGAAGGCGGACTTTGCAAATAAACTTGTACCATCTTGGCTCTTGATAACGACATGCCATTCAATGACGTGTCAGGAAACAGACCTTTGTCCTCAGACTCGGTAGGTTCGATCATAAGGCAGTCGTGCACAGGCCATGACATAGTCGGTGAGTGGAATCTTAAAGAAAACGATTTATGTTCGTGAACGGCTTTTCATAAAAAATTCGGGTTCACGGCATACTCGCAACTTACGAGGGAGGTCAGTGAGCTTCCATAAAAGATTCTCATCGAGGCGATTACAACGGTACAGTTTGTTTTTGCTACCTGCACTGACCTCCGTTGTTAGGCAAGAGGTACTGAACCGGGTACGAACTAGACTTCATTGAATTGGTAATTGAGTGACAAACCCATAATCCATTAGTCGTTTTGCGATGTCGACAACTTCCACACCAGCCGACTTCTTGAACGGCTTACAATCCAGAATGAACTCGTGCGCCACCAAACCTTGTTCGTCTAAAACGAAGAAGCATCAACGTATCGCATATTTCTTCAATTAGCCTTTTCATCTACACATCTACGGCGCGTGTGGTGCAGTGGTAAGAGGCGTTACTGTCGTGCCATAGCCGTTGATAGTAGGGGCATCGTCGCAGCGATCGATCCGGTGGATTAGTGGATCGGGAAAAACTTCAACCAAGTATTAACAATCAGAATAGCTTTCCAACGGCTCAGTGAATAACTTGAGGCGATTACAACGGTCGTTGTTAGGCAAGAAAAATTGGTAATTGAAAAACCCGTACTGTCTGGTGAAGGATACCGGGATCACTATTAGTACAAACTTTGCTGTAAGACTGCATGGCGTCAATTGCACATGTGGTGAATCACTGCAAATTCGGCCATCGGTTGTACGAAGAACACACAAATACGCATTCATGCCTCGATCAAAACATGAATGCGACCGCGTCTGCATCAACGCAGACACGCTTACCGTTACCTTTACCTTTGCATATCCATGTTGACATAAGTAAGTTTGCTTGCGGGTTAATAGCTGACTTAATCACAGTCGGCTACCTCTTGATCACTGGAGAAAATATCAGCTAACTGTAGTAAATTTAACTATAATTACTGTGAATTTAACTATAATCATAGCGAATGAACCTGAGGCACAGTATTAACAATCCTTTCTTCTCAGTGAGGAACTCTAATCCAAGAAAAACCCTGTAGTGGAAAGATACCAGGATCATGAGTACAAACTTTGCTGTAAGGCTGCATGGCGTCAACTGTACTCTTGGTGAATCACCGCAAACTCGGTCATCGGTTGTACGAGGAACACCAAAACATATGAGTCAAAATACCCTCTGCACCTGTTCACTTATCGATGCGATAGGGTGCAATGCACTTAACCCGGCCACTGAAATGAGTAACCCCAAATTCACTTGATTCCAAAAATTCATAAAGCAGCGAAATAATCAGATAATTAAAAAATTAGAGGGCTATGAAGAATGTCGGAAGGTTCTGCCTTCGAGTTAAAAAATGTTGCACTAAACAATTGTAAGAAGAAAATCTACGTACCCTTGTAGACAATTCGGTAGGCGCCCTCGAGACGTCGCGCCATGTAATTCGCGTTCAATATCGCAATCTGCGATGCTTTTTTCAGGCCATTGTGTCCCATCATGCGGATGTAGGCCCATGTGATTGGAAGAATACTGAAAATATATATTGGTGCTCGGACCACCATTTCTGTTTAAGTAGCATTTTCTCGAAAACTGAAAAAAGGTTCGAGATCACCTTGCCGAGCCCCACGGTGCGGCCGCAACAGCTCCATCAGTTCGGCCGTCCACTGGTACCACAGAATGACCGGGAAGGAAAGGAGCCAGGTGCTTCTTGCTGGAAAAGAATGGGCTGTTCATCATATAATTCGTAAGTGGGTAGATAGATACCCTGCTCTCTACTTATACCCACCTCATTGCTTCTATCACAACAAGGTTAGGACACAGGGAATGTTCCGGTGAGGGACTATTCCCTCGAAAATGACTCAGCTTTGAAATTAGATGATTGTGACATGTTTTTGTGGACAACGTCCTCTGATATTAACCAGGAGCAGGAACAGAAACAGGAACAGCTGTCGGCTAGCGACTCTTATGAATCAGCGACCTTTTATCAGGTTAGCAGGGAAGGGCAGCACAAGAACAACAATCTGCCGAACAAAAATTTAGGATTCAACTTCAATACCCAGAGGCAGTTAATCATCGACTCTTTCGTGCAGAAATTTTCGGCCATTGGCTGTCAGACTTTGTTTTCAACAGGCTACGGCTGTCAGAGCGGAACTCGTGAACCTCCTAACCGTGTTTGAAATATTTATTGCCAGGGTTTCTGTCAATCCACACATTTTTTCGGATCTTCGCTGACAAGAACCAAGAGAGAACGACTCAGACTTAATGTTTTTGTGGCGAAATCACGGGTGAAAAGTAGTGTTTTTACCAGCAGGAGCCTTATATTATTAGATTTCAGCTGTATTTTGGAATCAAATCAAGAGGTCTTATTGTTAGGTTTCTCTCTCCGTGGTTTTCGAAGCTTACTCTGTTGTTCATTATAAATGTTACAGTATTTAGTTGATTTGCCTAACGTTTTTTCCTTTAAGTGGTTACTTGTAGTAATTGTCTGCTTATACCGAGTGTGGCCCGCGTGGTACAGTGGTATGAGGCGCTGCTGACACCCGCACGGTCGAGCGATCGATCCCGGCCCGGGCTAACCAATCCTTCCATCCCTCCCGGGTCGGGCAAATTGGTACCAGAATTGTCTGGGGAGGTAAAGGCACTGGCCTGCTATAGCGGCTGGCCCCCGCAGGTCATTGTGAAGGCCAAACACGCATTCACCAAGCCTCTACGACTCTGAATGGAACACGAATGCGGCGGCGCGTCCTCAGGGGACTGATCATCGCCGGCACCTTCACCTTTACCTTTTACCATGTGTGGCCTTTGTCGACGCACTGCATTAAAAAATGAATAAATAAACCTACTATTACAATTAAAATTTCTGTCCCAAAGCGATAACGAGGTCCTTTCGCCCCTTTCGTGCTCACTTGTTTGCTCGTAACTACTCGAAAAAAATTTTTTTGGCGATAACTTCCTCTACCATGTATTACGTCCGAAATGTATCTTATACCATTACATCTTAGGGCGCGCGTGGTGCGGTGGCAAGGGCCGCTGCTGACACTCCCATGGTTGATCGATCCTCGCCAGGGCCATCCAAACCTGCCATCCCTCCGCAGCCGGGTAAATTGGTACCAGAATTGCCCGGGAAGGTAAAAGCACTGACTTGGTATAGCGGTTGGACCCCGAAAGTCGTTGTATAGGCCAAACACGCATTCACCATGCCTCCTCGATTCTGAATTGAACACGAATGCGACGGCGCGTCCTTAGGGGACTAGTCAAGGTCAATACCTTTACCTTTTACTATTCTATCATAGGTTATTACCTTTCTGGCTCCAGCTTTTTGTGGCTTTTGTCGAACTTTCAAAATCTGACGTAGGCAGCCAAAAATGCAGGAAAAATACGAAAATTCAGTAAAAACTGGTTACCGGCAAACTCAATTTCTCTCATATTCTTCGAGAAGGCTTGCCAACACTAAGCCTGAAGCAGCTACCTAAACTACCGAGGTAACTCACACTCCAATCGGACCGATTCCTGGACCACCACCACCGTGAGGAATGCAGAACGTTTTGTGCAGGTTCAGATGTGAAACATCGCTACCGTAATCGCCCGGACGACAGAGACCCACCTAAAAGTAGAAATGTTATTTGTATACGCTGCGAAAATTAGGTTAAATATCAATTGAAAATATTGAACGAAACAAGTTACTGCCAAGAACTACCTGGGCATTCATATTTGCGCCGTCAAGGTACACCTGTCCGCCAAATTCGTGGACTTTGTCACAAACGTCACGAATGGACGACTCGAACACACCGTGCGTTGATGGGTAGGTAATCATGATTGCGGACAACTCGTCCTTGTATTTCTCAGCCTGAATTTCACAACATTTCGATAGCTGCAATTCTTGTATAATATTTGGTGCTTGTTCACCTGACCGTTAAAATATGCAATGGCCTGGGCAACCAAAAATGTAGGAAAAATACGAAAATGTAGTACAAATAAAGTGTAAAGAGCGCTGGGCCGTCGTCTATTAAGGCCTGGGTAATTGTGCTGTATAGAACCTTCAAGTCAAAATCGCTTTCTTAAATCGCTAAACAGCCAAAAGGCTACGGGGATATCCATTGTATACTTGTGGTACCGGACATGTGTTTTGATCACTTCACGGAAAAACCGCTTAAGGGCATTCCAAAGCGGGTTTTTTCAATAACGTTTTTGAAACTCAAATATTCGTCAAAATATACACATATTTGAGCTCAGCATCTTGAAAACTCGGTACAAATGCAAAACCTGTCCCCTTTTCGTGACCCCTCAAATCTCGCCTGATCGGTCCGCAGAGTTAAAATGAGCAATGACGTGAGCAACCAAAAATGTAGGAAAATACGAAAACTGAGTAAAAATCAAGTGTAAAGAATGTTGGGTCCTTTCCGAGAAGTGATCAACCAGTCGACGGAGCTCGAGCAGCTGAGCTCAACAATATGTATACTTTTTACAAATAATCGAGTTTTAACAAATTATTGAAAAAAGCCGCTTTGCAACGCTCCTAAGCGGCTTTTCCAAGAAGTGATCAAAAGACATGTCCGGTACTGTGATTGTTATTCTCATGTCTTCCGTAGATAACGTTCACCTTAGCAGCCAGATCCTTGTAGTTGATATTTCCATGCTTATCCGACTCCACTACCACCACCCTCATGTTGGCCATGTGTGCAGAAGCTGGATTTGTTCCGTGAGCCGACGTTGGAATAAGGCAGACCTGGAATAGGACCTTATCGATAGAGTATAATTTATTATAAATTCAACCATTTTTTAGATAGAACATTTCCTTCAACGAAAGACCTCAAACTCACATTACGCTGTTCCTGACCGGCGTTGATGTGGAACTTTCGAATAGCCAAAAGTCCGGCGTATTCGCCGTTAGCACCCGAATTCGGTTGGAGACTGAAATTGTCATAGGAAATGCGTAGAGCAAAAGAATGCTCGTATAAAAAAGGTCCTAATCTATTGATTGATCGCACCTGAACTTGTCGTAACCGGTGATTTCACATAGCCATTTTTCGACATCATTGAAAATTCTCTGGAAGCCGGTCGCTTGCGAGAGTGGCGCGAACGGGTGCAGTCCGTTGAACGAGTCCCAGGTGATCGGCTGAAATCACAGGAGAAGGTTTAACCTCACAAAAAGACTTTCTTCCAATGTTCTCAAGTTGAAACATCTCGACGGACCTATCAGCTCACAATTCTACCATGGTAGCGTAATTGTCTATTCGGGGAAATTAAGCCATTCTGGTAACTGATACGGTTAGGCAATTGGTAGTCTCAATTACTAGGGTGAGCAAGAAAGATCCTCCTTTTTTCTCTTTTTTCAATTTTCCTTCTATAGATCCTTCATTCGGGAAGGGAATGAAAGAGACGATTCAGCTAATCTCATTTTATGCCATTTTCAGGTGAAATACGACATTTTTTATATAGAATTCAATGCCTTCCAGATGGAATTCAACACTTTTCAAATTGATTTCAACACTTTTCAACTGAATTCGACATTTTTTGAAACAGAATTCAATACTTTTCAAATTGAACACAACACTTTTCAAATAGAATTCAACACTTTTCAAATAGAATTTAACAAAAGTGTTGAATTCTATTTGAAAGTATTGAATTCTATTTGAAAAATTTGTATTTCACCTGAAAATGGTATATTTAATCTGTTGTATTATGAGGAGCGATGATTTTCGAAGGTCTACCACAAAAGCAAAATCGACGAGTAGTTGGTTCGTCCGCGGTAAAATTTACCGCCGGTTTCTTTCAATAATTCTGGTGTTTTGAGCGCTGATGGCAAATTTCCGCAAAACCTTGTGAAAAAAACCGAAAATCAAAGTCGCCTCTCACAATCAGCTGTGAGCTGGCGTTCAGCTTCATCGTGCACGACCCGAGAGGAATCATCGAGTGTGCCAACGAGACGTCCTTATTCTCCAGCCGCTTGATGTATCTGTAGAGAAATTCATTATTTCTTTGTAATTTTTTATTTGCATTTCATTTTTCATTTTCATCAGTATTTGGTGAGAAATGAAGAAGTTGACACACCTGACCAGCTGAGCTTCACTATGATAGCTGTTGAAAATCGGATGCTCTAGGAAGGAGGAGGTTCTGGCATGCTCACTGTTTCCGATCAACGGTGATGCCGTCTCCGGGACGATATCGGCGATTTCGTTCTGAAGAATGCCTTTTGGTGGTCGAAAAACGTTAAGTGGAAAAAGAAGAAAAATAGTTATTTAGTAGTTATTTAAACCCATTTTTCCATTGATTCTACGCCTACAAAAAAGGCGTGTCAAAAACATGGTTGTTTATGTAGCAACAAAGCCAAGCAGATTCAGGGAACAAAAAAAATAAAAAAAACTGAAGAGAAAAATTGGAGGAAAAATCGACTGAAAATGAAACGAAAATGTTGAAGAAAAAGAAAGACTAGAGACTGTGTCTCGTTTATGGTTGATATTGTAAAAGAATGCTCAGTAATAGAACAACAAATCGGATAATCATCAATAAATAAATAAATAATAAAATGAATAAATAAAAAGCAAGATATTAATCACTACCTCGTTCAGCGTTGTGTTTCCATTGAAGACGTACAAAATGTCCAACAGATCGCCGGCTTTCGTAGTCTCGTCAAGCGACACTCCCACCGAACCATCGGCGAAGTAGCTGAAATTTTAGACTATATTTTATCTAAAACGAATGTGGTGTTGTGGTAAGGGGACCTACTGACAACCAGTATGGTTGAATAATCGATTCTCGCTCGGACAACCAAGCCTTCCATCCCTCCGGGTCCGCTAAATTCGTACCAGACTTTTCTGGGAAGGTAAAAACACTAACTTAGTATAACGGCTGACCCCGCAAAACATTGTATAGACCAAATACACATTTACCGTGCCTCTACGGTTCTGAATGGAACATGAATGCGGCGGCGCGTCCTTAGGGGACTAAATCAACGCCGACACCTTCACCTTTTACATATTAATTTATTTAGTTATAAACTCGATTAATTAATTATTTATTTATTAATTATTTATCTTCATGCGCACAGGCGTGCTATGCACGGCGCATCCTTCGGGGACTGATCAACACCTTTAACTTTACCTTTGCCTTTACCTTACACATACCCATTACACGTCAATGTCTTCTTCGAATCTTCAAGAACAGTTCAAGTTTTCAACAACTCCAATAACCGATAACCGTAAAATGGTAATGAACACCTGATTTTGCTGAATCTTTTTCAGTAGGTCTTGAGCGACTTTGAATTGTGAAAAAAATTGGCCTGATATTGATAATTGATCAACTGTAAATTCAGTCATAACAACGGATATTCTACCCTACCAATCAATGCAAAAAATTTCCGACAGGAAATGAAACAAAAATTCACCGGAAATTCATCTGCTTCTCCTCGGCCCTCTTCTTGAAAGCGGTGAGATCACTGACGTTAACTTTCAGCGTGTCGAAGTAACTCTTGTGCGCTATTTGATGACCCGCCTTCACCAGTTCTAAATCGGAATGTTCAATGATTTTATGAAAAAAACCTATTTTGAAACTCAATTCTGTCAACGCCAGTACATCTCAACAACTAACCAGACTGAAGGAACGAGGTCGACTTATGGATGAATCGAGCGATTTCGATGAGTCGCTTTGGTCCGTGATAGACAGCGTACATAGCCGACATGTTCGCCAGAAGGGCCTGAAATTCGAAATCCAAAAAAATTCAAACGTTTTTGAATAATTTTCCTGAACAATCACACCTGCATAAGCACGTGTTTTGATAGCGTATACTGTAAAAAAATTTAAAAAATTGCAAGAAAATTATTTATTTAGAGCGCTTTTAGATTTAAAGTTAGTTTCTCATGAAATTTTGTTATATCGCAATGGTTTCTGGAATTCTGGTATCATTCGAAAGTACTCGACGGGCTGAATTCAAGCCAAGTCAGTGTTTTTTACCCTCTCAGAAAAGTCTGGTACCAATTCATCGACCCCAGACTGATGGAAGCCTTGGTAAACTCAGGCAGGATCGATCGATGGATCGTGCCGGTGTCAGCAGCGCCTCTTACCACTGCACCGCGCGCGCCGGAAAAAAATATGAAAAAAATATGAAGAAAAATATGAAGAAAAAATTGATTAAAAATAAAAAATCTTTAGAAGTGATCCCAACCTGAGCGGTACAGATGTTACTGGTGGCCTTGTCACGACGGATGTGCTGTTCGCGGGTCTGAAGAGCCAGTCGAAGCGCTTTCTCACCATTCGCGCCACTAAAATTTTGAATTTATTTTTTACATTTTAAAAAATTCAAAAAACATGTTAGAAAAACGTTAAATAAAAAGTTTCAGGCATCGTAACGTATCCATTTTTTTAAATCAGTTGTCAAAATTTTAAATTCCGACAGCATACTATCGAATAACTGTCAACATCATACCGAGACACCCCGATAATTCTTCCTGGCATCATCCTTCCCAGCGAGTTTTTCGCATCCTTCGCCACGGACATGAATCCCGGATGAGGTCCACCGTAACCCAATGGCACTCCAAACCTGAACGGGAAATTTTGTATACGTCTGTCATATCGTTTACCCTTTTCGCGTCAAGAAACCTACCTTTGAGCCGAGCCCACTGCAATGTCGGCGCCAAGATCTCCTGGAGACTTCAGTAGTGTTAGAGCCATCAGATCACAGACAAGCACGACCAGTGACTGGAAAATTCAAAAAGGTTCAAAAAGTTATACTGATTTTAACTCGAAAAATGTAGAAACATTTGACTGTCAGCAGAAATTTTCATTACTTATGTGTTTTTCTCCTTTTTATTTCGTTAGCCTTGGATTGGAGATGGCTTTTCTACAGCTGTAAGACCTGCTCCTCAATAAAAACCCATTGAAAACCGAAATCGGTGTCTAGCATCTCCAAATATATAAGTCAATCAACTAGTTAATTGTTTATAAACCGATAAACAAAATTTTTCTGTGTATATTGCATTTTGAATACTTCCTTAAGTAATCATCTCAAAAGACGCTATCAGACCCTTTTTGAGCTTGTTGAATCGGTCGTTCACTTGATGAATATCTTGAAGCATTGATAAAACGGAAAATATAGAATGGGTAGTAACTTTGCCTAAATGGACACTGCTATCCACATGTCTCCCAACGTAGTACATCGGTAGCACAGTGGTTAGTGTCCCACCGGAAACAGAAAGACGCGGGTTCAATTTCCGTCCGATGTCAGTGTTTTGCGAATAACCTAGCATCTCCAAATATATAAGTCAATCAACTAGTTCTTGAAATCGTTCCGTTTGTTGTTAAACCGAAACGAATTTATTCATTCAACCAGTTACTTGGTACAGCTACAGTATCCCTATCCGCGTGTCACGTCTTACCGTAATCCGGAAAAGCATGCGCGTGCGGCTGCGTTGCGGCTTGCTGCACAGCTTACAGTAACCCACCAATAGTGCCATGGTGACTACCGTAATCCGTGAGAAACTGTATACCGTAATCCGCCGATTCAAATACGCGCTTTCAGCGCTGAGGCAAGGTTCAAGACTTGGCTTGCTATTCTAATTTTTCTTCTATTTGTTTTTCTGCCATGAATCAGCCATAGTTAAGGTACGCATGGGGCGTCAATGAATAAATGATTAGACAGAAAATAAATAAATAAATAAATAAAAATATATAAACATATGGGATTGTTTCTTATAAACGCTTACTCCTTGTTCATGAGCCTTAGCGATGAGCTGCTCAAGGTTACGAATTCGGCCCTCCGTGTCTGGGTATTGAATTACCACTGCAGCGACGTCCTTGTCGATGTTGCCCGAGTCGAAGTTCAGCGTTCCTAATTCGACACCGATAGGGCTGAAAAGGAATTGTGACCACAGGCTACGCGGAATGAAAAATTTTCGAAAATTTTCCACTTTTTGGTCCAATCCGAAAATTTTTCCAGACACCTTGTATACTTGGCTGGTTTCTTCATTACTTTATTTTATATCTAGCTATATTGATTCCCTTACGTAATTTCTTACAGATCACTTAACAATTCCGGCTCTTCCCATGCTGGTGAGTCCCGGGAGAGGCTTTATATCTTGATTCTCTAGCTCGTACATTCAATTATTTTGTCATCTTTTTCTTGCTTATGTAGCACTAAAATATAGTAATCGAGGTGCTAAAATAGTTTCTAGAAAAAGCCGCTTTCAAATCGAGCTCGGGAGCTTAAAGTGAGAGACTGCTTGTAAATTTTGAATTTTCAGCTTCCGATCTGGAAGAATTTCGAAAAAAATGTCTCGGATTTTGAATGTTTTCACACTGACACGTGGTATTTGAGATGCTGAACTTGTTTTTACAGAAGGAAGGCTAGTTGAGAAAGGCACCCCTATCCTT
Source organism: Nippostrongylus brasiliensis (assembly GCA_030553155.1). Lineage (NCBI taxonomy): Eukaryota > Metazoa > Nematoda > Chromadorea > Rhabditida > Heligmosomidae > Nippostrongylus > Nippostrongylus brasiliensis. The sequence goes on from CP130733.1 coordinate 37,021,000, forward strand.
CTAGCATTTAGCCTTCTCGATGAAAAAATAATGGAATAGGAAAACGTCAGGAGAAAAGAAAAAGGTTGACAAGCTAGTGAAGAAGATGGTCTCTTGAAAAATGAAAACTTGCTGTCAAAGATACCATTTCAGGTAATCTGGATAAAACGGAAATAAGAAAACGACTAAAGTATGTAAGAGAAGACTTCTCACTCGCTTCGCGTCTTTGCCACATCAACGTTTTGTGGATGAAGGAAGGGATCCAAGAGGACCTGCAAAGTAAGACATGAGAGCTACATGACCAAAAAAGGCTTATTTTCTAGATCGTACAGGGTGTTCAGGTGAAACAGCCGTGAATTTTCACTTCATCAGCAGCAATTTCGGTGTAAAACTATGTGATGTATTGTTTTGCCAAGTTATTTGCAGAAATCACAACTGATGTACTATTATAATTTATGCCACGTTATTTGCAAATTATATAGTTTAATCTTATTTCTTATTTTAAATTATTTATTAGTTTCATTTGACTGTTGATTCTTTATCACCTTACGCCGATGAAGCTGTTTTTTCAAATTAGTTATTTAGTTACTGATTGATTTATTCATTTAATTACGTCTTTTTACAGTGCAACATGATGGTTAGCGGCATAAGCAACTGGGATGCTCGAGCAAAATGGGAGAAAATGTAAAATGATGCTATTTCTCACCTTGTTCCTTTTCGTCGCCCTAGAGGCCAGAGCTATCGCTTCAGCGACGGCGGTCGACTCGTCCAAAAGGGAGGCATTCGTCAGTGGAAGCCCGGTCAAGTCGGCAATCTAAACATATTTTTATCTCATTAGAACGTATTTTTGTTGAAAATTATTTACTATCGGAAACATGCAAACAAATAATTAATCAATAATTGATCTGACCATTGTTTGAAAGTTCAGCAGAGACTCGAGGCGTCCTTGGGAAATCTCGGCCTGATACGGAGTGTACTGGGATATCCTGGAACGAGGGGATATTAGAGTTCTCGACTAATAGTCGGAGAATTTCTGCTCTTGAAATAGCGATTTTTCAGCTCCTGCTTTGAACTGATAACTATCTTAGAATAAAGGCTGAATTACATTTAAAAAACAATAGCCCATATTTATATTCTTTGAAAAATTTCGGATTAGGACCATTTCTTCAACAGCAAATTTTGGCAAAAAAATCCACAGAACTGACCAGCCGATATTTTGAGTGATGTTTCGTAGAATCACCGCCGGCACAATGGTGTCATAATAGCCCATTCCGATGTACGATCGGTAGACCTGCAAAATTTTCTTATTCGTAAAAAATGCTAACTTTTGGGGAATTACAATCCAAACCTTGTTCAGCTCAGAGATCTTCTTTAACTCTCTCAGCATACTGTACTCGTCGGCTGCTTGTGGTAAATCTAGAAAGCATCAGTATTATTGGATAAAATTTGGTCTGGCTACCTGTGTGGATAGAAATTCAAGCTCACTCATTTCTCGATCAAGCTTGATCTGATTGGGGACATTGGTGTTCGTGAGCTCATCCAGTGTCTAAACGACAGAGGTCGATTAAGAACGCTTAGGTTTTGTAGGAAATAACCAACAGATTCACTACGGACCAGGTTCTGGGTTTCACTCTTTTGATTCATGAAAAATTTACCGGAAAATCCGTTTGAAAGTGCAGTTTTTTTGGGGATCTGATCTCAAATCTGACATTCTTTTTGTCTTTTTGGATTAGTGGCACCGATATTGTCGGTGAGTTGAATCCGCTAAAACTTCTTACGGGCAGATTTTTCAAGGAGCCGACCTAAAACTGACATCACCCTCCAGGCGATTCCTGTTCTAGTAGTAGATGTTATAACGATGGCACTAGGATCATCGGAAAAATCGCATTTCAGGCTGAATTTGAGCCGGTGCGTCAAGAACCTATCCGGGCCACCGTGTTGTTAGATCATTGCACCACCCAGCACTCCTCGCAAAAATTTTTGTGATGATCCTGACAGCATTATTACCCACCTCTAGGGTACTTAAAAGTAACCGGCAAATGTACAGTACCGATCAAAATGATATGTATCCTCCCTTTTTTAATATAAATAGTCGAAATCAAGAGGAATTCTCGTCCGATTGGTAGTATTAGTAGGTTTGCCCAATAATACATTGATCTATGCACTTGCTGGAGAATCTAGACTTTAAAAAATAAATGCATCTTCATATGCATTTCCAAAGGAATATATCTCACGAACCGCCGCACATGAAATCAATCCAACGTGATATTTCGATAGAGCATGACTGATTTGTCATATAAAACCGCAGATGAGTAGTTCAGGTTACCAATAAACTATAGACGTTTTGAGCGAAAACTTTCACGACCAAAAAATGGCAAAATTTCGAGACTGCACTTCAATAAAAATATCTGTATCAGTAGAGGGTTGACAAAATTGCATCGAACTTGAGGATTCTTCAGAATAAGATTTTCCTTCATAGTACACGATTAAGTTCTACGCATTGCTCACCAATTTCTGAAAAAGTGGCCTATGAAGTTGTACTTACATAAACCCCCAGCGTAGGGGACCTCCCAACCTTCAAACAGCGAGTGCAAACGTGTGCAAATTGGATGAAATTTTTTACAAAGGAATCGGACTCATTCTCTTTCCTACTCTCTGCATATCATTTTGATCAGTACTGTAGCTCCAGTATGATTAGCATCAAACGGCAAAAACACGGTAATAAAACTAGAACATTATTATTCATGATCTGTTACAGTAGATTGGAGGAACAGCTGTGTGCCATACCCTACGACAATATTGACAGAAAAAAGCGTCATTTTCAAATATTAACCATGGAGGACCTAGTTTTTTGTAAAATAGGTGACCTGAACACACCGTGAATCCTAGAAAGTCTAACATCTGCTGCTTCTCAAGACGGCTTGGACCGATGTGACGATCGGCGAAAGCGTCGTATCGAACGGTTCTGGCCGATGTTTTCGCTGCGCTGCGGAACGCCCGCAACGCCGACGCGGCACCACCAAGAACACACCGCTGCATCGGTAGTCTGAAAAAATGAAGCTTTGAATTAACCTAAGGAAAATATTCAAACCTCTGCAAGGTAAGAAATGTATAGTGGTCAGCGTTGAACAGTCCCCTAAAGACGCGCCACGCGTGCGTGTTTCGTTCAGAAAGGTAGAGGCATGGTGAATGCGAATTTGGCCAATGCAACGATTTGCGGAAACCAGTCGCTATATAGAGTCAAGGTCTATACCTTTCCAGATAAGTCTGGCACCAATATACCCAACCTCGAAGGGATGAATGGTTTGGTTAGCCAGGGCGAGATAGTCCTTTCCATCCACGTTATTTTAATCAATTTATTTTTCACTTCCACTAAGATGTACTCACAATCAAACTATGTTGTTGAGCAAATAGAGTAACCACATATATGCAGATCAAATACTAATTAACTACTTTCATATATATTAGCGGTAAAGTGTTTCCTCCAAAACGGTCAAGCAATCCATACCCAATCGAGCTAACCAAGGTTTCCATCTCTTTAGAGTCGGATGAATTGCCAACGTTGCCTGTTACCAAAGTTGCTCAGGAAAGTGAAGACACTTGATTGGCACAGCGGTTGCTCACCCAAGTCGTTGTATAGGCCGAATACGCATCCACCACGCCTCTACGATTCTAAATGGAACACGAATGCACCGCGCGCCCGCAGGAGGCCGACAAACGCCGATCCCTTCACTTTACATTAATCTTTATTTCAATGATGTCTTGGTGGAGGGTGTTATTTCTTTAGTTTACCCAGTTTTTTTTTTTGATAGTCATCTCCAAAGCTGAACCAAAAAATAGCAATCAGCAACCACGGCTTATCCGTCGCCTCAACCTATGGCGAACCAGCTTAGCTCTTTGCCTTTCTCTTAAATGTTAATGACCAACTAAAAAGCTTGTTGTCGCGCTGGACTACTGTATTAGGTTGGTGCAAAAGTTATCGGACATTTGGTATATAAAACAGTTTATTTTATAATATCTGAACAATAGCAAGGAGTCATTTGAAGTAGGCACTGTTAATATCAATGGTCTTCTCTCCTCTATAAAATTTTTCGACTGAAGCCGAATATGACGGGGAGATGCTTTTCGAATTCAAGAAGTCGCAAATGTCCGAGAACTTTTGCACCAACTTAATAGCACTGGACTCATCCTTGGGTAAGGTATGGGCGAAAAAAATCAAAGCAAAGGGGATAAACACGAAAGATCCATGAAAAGGACGGCAGGACAACCCTTGCAGATGGTCAAATAGGTTCGAAAATGTGGTGTTGTGATAAGCACTCAAGGCTTGAAATAGGAGTATAGTAAACTAAGCTTCACAAAAACTTTCGAGAATATTTGAAGGGCGAATAATGAAAGAAGAAGATGTTCAAATCATCAATACTCAAGGCAGACGATGATAGTAGAAAAAAATTATGAGATCTACTCTTCCCCTTCGTTAGTCAGGTAACTTCAGTAACTAGTATTCAAAGTCGAGGACTCGAAGAAATTCTGAAAAATTCACCTACTTTTTGGGCGTGGAATCAGCTAGCTACAAAAAAGAATGGAAATGGAAAAAGCGTAAGAAAACTCGATAAGCGGAAGCGAACTGGGAGGAAATTGATCGCGGAAATCACGAATTTCCACGAGCGACGATGCGAGTGGTGCCATCTCTTGTGAAGAACAATGCGATAACGACGCATTGCGGTAGTTTTTGATACGGAAATGTCAAGGACAAAAAACAGATCATTTTCGCAACTTGTTCAGTTTCTTCACTGGACTATTTGATTGGAAGTGGCTTTAGACATTTCTTCAGACATTTCCTTATATTATCTATTCAAATTGAATTTAATCGGTAAAGGGGTAGTGTCACCTGCACGATCGAGCGATCGATCCGCGCCAGCGCTGGCCGAGCTATCCGTCTATAACGGGGCGGTTAAATTTGAACCAGACTTGTCTGGGAAGGTAAAGACACTGACTTGGTGTAGCGGCTGGCCCCCGCAAGTCATTGTATAGGCCAAATACGCATTCTCAATGCCTATAATACTCTGAATGGAACACGAATGCACGGCGCATCCTTCGGGGACTGATCAGCACCATTAACTTTACCTTTACCTTTATACTCCGAAATTCCCGAGCATGTAGATACAACAGCAATCCTAACGAGCACTGGCTGACGTAAAATCATATCGTTTCAGACCACGCCCATGCCCACAAATCAACATACGTATCTTTTCATTCTTCATTTTCTTTTTTTTCCTTTTTCCATCTCTATGTACTACGTACTTAATTCGATGGAAAACTAATTACTTTCACAATAGATGAGTTTCTAGTGAAGGTTCATTTTTCCTCAGAATCGTTTCCGGCAAGTTATTACTTTTATTACATTATTATAAATAGCTCTTGCCTTTGAACGCCACGCCCATGCCGGAAAATAGACTTTTCGCTTTCTTTCGACTTATTCTCACTATCTACCTTCTTCTTTTGTGAGCCGATCACTTTTATAATCCACGAGCTTTTCAGTCATCAATCATTTCTGACCGAGGTCATTTTCGACAATCTGTACAGCGGTACTAGTAAACTATAGATATCCAACGATAGAAAGGAAAGGAAACCAGAAAACTACGGAACAATCGACTTCATTCAGCACACAAGTTCCTTATCCTCACGCGCATAGCTTCAGATTGTGCAGGTAACATCAAAAGTTTGAAATTATTGAATAAGCGAAAAGGTAAATGTAAAAAGTATCGGCGTTGATCAGTGACCTAAGGACGCCGTATTCGTGTTAGATTTGGAATTGTGGAGGCATGGCGAATACGAATTTGGCTCTACACAGTGACTTGCGGGGCCAGCCGCTATACCAAGTCAGTGTCTTTACCTTCCCAGACAAGTGCAATACCAATTTACCCGACCCGGAGGAATGGAGGGCTTGATTAGCCCTGGCCGAGATCGATCGCTCGACCGTGCTAGGGTCAGTAGCGCCTCTTACCCCTGCACCACGCCAGGCCTAAAATAACGCATTTGAATAGCAACGACCACACTGAAATCTTGAGCCCTCATGGGGAAAGGACAAGTTTACTGAGAAAATGAATTTAGTGCAAAACGATAAAAGAGAAAATGAAACCAAATTCCTGAGCATATTAAATTACGGATTGGAAAAGGGGTAGGAATCCTTCTGAACACAAAATTTGGCGAATAAAAAAGATTAAAAACTGCAGCGGAGCAAAAAAGAAAACGTGTCGCGCCCAGCTGTTTTCGAACGACTGTTTTTTATCGATTCTTAGGCGATTCCTGTCTTCACTCGGAACGTCTAAAGGAGAGTCAGGAAGAATCCAAAGTCTCTCAAAGCCGCCTTCTGTTCCACTATCAGCTGCCATAAACAGTTGACAGTTTCAAGTCGCATGCCGTGCGCCGATAAGGTTTTACCCTTCCCTTCCAGGTATAAAAAGCAACTTATCGAAACTGCGGCACTATCTTCTACTGCTATCAGCGAGAATGTAGAGAGAAGCTGTGTGACCGAAAGTTTCCAGCAAACAAACATGAGAAACGAAAGAATGAAGAGCAAAAAAACAAAAATGAAGAAATGGAACATAATCGACGATTGGCGGGTGATAGGTTCCCAATCTAATCGATGTTGATCGCGGAAAGGAAGATGATCCCATTAAGTGATCAATCACATTGATCTTCAAAATGGATTCTTCCTGCTCTTCACTAAAAAGTCGATAGGAATTGCAGTTTTTTCGATGATCCTTCTAAGACTAGCCCAGAAGCCGCTATCACTTATCTTACGATCGAGTGCACCAAAGGCTGAAGGAAGTTGAAAAAGTCATTTTCGAGGGTCCCTTAGAAGCATGAGATCTCTACTTGGGAAGCTATAATTCTATTGATTCTTAAGAGTTGTCGGTTTCTATTTGATAGCGCAGGAAGAAAGAAGTTCTCCAACTGAGTGCGGATGAAATTACGCTGCGCACTGATCCAACATTTCTGAATTAAGCCGTGATTGATTCTGAGAAGGATGAATGGTTTCTACAAGTACGTGAAGGTAAAGGTGGTTCCTAAATCAGCATCGTATTGCCCTAACGTCGCTAGATTAAGTGGTACAAAGGGTGTCTAAGAATAAGTGGAGACTTTGTCTAATAGTCCCTCTTCTACGGACAGCTAAGGTTTTAGAGACGATTAGGGCCCCTTCTTCGCTTAGATGAGGATTAAAGATTAAAGGCTTGTGAATGGCAATGACGGCGCCCTCCTATTAGTTTAATCTTCATATAAAGGGCGAACGCTCTTTAGCTTGTCCACAATGGGCAGGCCTTTGTGGAACACCCATAGGAGAACCTTGTTCCTGCAAAAGTAAGGACCTCTTGGACCGATTCCTAACAGGAATGGGACCAATGGAGACGCTTGGGCCGGAGCCAGGTGCTTGCAAGTTTCAATGATACTTCAGAGCAACAAATCACATAAGCACAAACCACAGGCGAAAATATCGTTCATTACCAAATTTCGTAGTTTTCTTTCAGCCTTGGACATTTTCTATCAAAGACAAGTGATAGTCCTTGAAAATTGTAGCCGTCCTATTTCGTACCGCAGCTGTCCGGTCTTATTTAAATATAAATCTATTTAAGGACAAAACTCCACGAATGTCATGCAAAATGGTGGAACACGAAGAATTTGTTGCTTATTATAATGCGAAAACTGGGACAGAAAGCAGCATTCCTTGTGATTACAATCAACACAATTATTTTTTATTAATTTTCCAAGTTTGAGGTTTACTATTCGGACAAGTTTTTAGTAATGGTTATGATAGATTTCATTCGACAAATACTTTATACTTTATTCAATTTTGTTTTTAGGACCAACCGTCCTTATTGAGGAATGCCGGGGGTGGTCTACTATTACTTCGAAACTTGCTCGTCTAGTGGTAGGCACGAAACGTGCATGTTACTGCCATTTATTTATTTGAATCCAACACAAACAGAGAAACAGTAACAGAACCAAATAGTGAGATACTGCTGGATATTGTAAACAAAAAAAGCAAGGTTGAAGGATAACAGATCGTTACTGAGGACCCAACTGTATTAAACATGATATAACGAATATAGCAAGTTAAAGGAGAAAATAAATTTCGACAAAACGTAATAAATAACAGTATAGCATAACTTAAGTTACGGTAGCCATTCTTGTATCAGATAGTCCTATAGTTGTGGCTGGTTCGAAAAGAGGAAAACATTTCTAAGCGGACTTTAAAACTTGTTTTAAGCAAGGGAAGCTCAGTCGATCTAGGGACGAAGCCAAGAAATTCCACAATGAGCAGAAATGTCAAATTTATTTTATTATGTTTATATAAAGTGTATAAGGAAATATACGGTACCTATGAATGCCAAGAAGGCAAGGTTAGTTGGGTCCGAGTAAATAAGGGAACCTTGTGAATAGCCAGTTTAACTACAATCGAATTTTTTCTTGTGTTATTGTTTTTATTTATTTGTTTTTTTACGTTTAATTGTTTTTTTATTTATTTGTTTTTTACCTTTACTTTGTACACTACTATAATTACAATTCGACCTAAGATTAATAGCCCAAGGTTGGAGATCTCATGCTGTAGGGCCATACGTCGGAGACTCTTGGGTACCTTTCTTTCGAGGGACCGGCTCAGACGAGTGAGATCCGTATGCCGGCAGATGTTTTTTTTCGCTGACATAACCAATGGCTCAGCATGTAGCATAGGATTTAGGGCAGAGATAACAGCAGAGTAGAAAGGCTAGGAAACAAGAAAATGGCAAGCGAGCGAGCAACCTCAGTTAGTGGAGGTTAATTCCTAACCCTCAACTGCTGAACTCCAGAGTGGACATAACGAAAATAGTTTACACATATAAACATCAAACTTCATCGAAGTTCGATGGTTATATGTAGGTATTCATATTGAACGGTAATAAACTAAAATGCCACTGAAAGAGCATACCTTTGAAGGTTAACGGTACGGCCGAACATCGTCGCTAACGTGCAGGGTGTTTGAGCTGTTTGGCAACGATTAGTGCTTGTTGATAGAATATCAGTGATAACTTTGTGTGATGGGCGGGTAGACAGAGAAAGGAACAGAACCAACGAGCACAATGCTATCAATACTAGGCAGTAGTATCGGATTGTGACAATACTTACCGTACGGAAAGTTGCCCTTTCGTGTCAGTTTCGAGAACGGTAGCCGGAAAAGCATCCTAGTTTAAGATGTTGCCTCCAAATCACCTGTCCCAGCATTCCCTTCTCCTTGCTGAGCCAGACCTATGAATCTATACCTTCCAAGGTACTGCTACCCAAGCCTTTCATTCGTAGAAGACACTTGGATCAACCTTAAGCCACTCTCCTGGGTGAGAACTTCTTTGTTGGACTGTCGAATTTGAGAAATTCTCACCTCCTGGTGATCCATTGAGATCCAGTGAGCAGATACCTACACCCTGAAAACTCATCAATATTGACATATGAAATTCGAATGCAATAAAGTGCTTTGTAAAGATTCTTTGTAAGTTCAATACGTTTCTTGTAGGGCAAATACGACAGCGAATGATTGGTCCATCCTCTTCTTGAGGATGATACGGGAAGCAAATGAAATTCCATCAATTTTCTGAGATGAAGTTCATTTCAATTCTTCTCCTAATGCGCTCTTCATATCAATACGGAGATTGCCATAAGAGACCAACAATATGGAGAAGGAAATCAATAAGGTAAGATAGCAAGGTAAATCTATTATGTCTTGCATAAAATCTGGGTGGATTTCAACAAAAATATCACATTAACGAGTTTTTATCATCATTTGTTGCGAAGGTAGCTGAGAAGAAACCATGCTTTGTGGGTGAAAACTTCCCGTTCTCGGAGGTTTTTGATCCAGTAAAATTTGTCGATGAAACTGGCACAAAGCAATCGAACAACAGCGGTCAGCACGGTGATGTTGACGTTCGATCACATTGTCAGCCACAGTCACCTTGTACGTCGAAATTGTTTGTCGCTTTGACAAGACATTTCGAAACAATAGGAGATTGTAATCAATTCTTCTGAATCCAATTCAATTCGCTATTAAAATACAAGTGATCCATCCACTGCGAATTCAACGTTTCCATCACAGATGTATTTTGTTTAAAAATCCAAATATTTCCGTTTTAATTACATCCATTTTGATACTGCAAGCCTTACACAGTCTACCTTCACATACGCCGCCAAACGACCGACCCTCGCTAAAACCAACAAAACCTCCCATCTTCCCACGATCGTGGGGCTTCGTAGCTTCGTAACTTGTGCGCGGAGGTCAGGACGGTGAGCTGTTCAATGGGCTGGCCCCGTAAGAGTGTGTTCAGGCCAAGCACCCATTCAATAGGCCCCCACGATTCTGGATGAAAGTCGAGCGTGTGGCGCACTCCTATAGGACTGTGTTTGAAGCAATCCTACTGATCCGGTCGCCGTTGTTTCGCCGCCACTGTTCAGCCGTTTCGCTTAAAGCCCGCATCTTCGTCTTCGCCAGGAAGCCATCAACAATCTTCTTAAATAATCTTCAATTATTGTGTGAAGACAAAAACGTCATTTTGTTAAAACACTCGTCTAATTTTACAAAACATGTCATGGTAATCATGGTAATCATATCAAGTTGTCCGATAATGAAATGGTCTATCACATCATTTTCAAACTATGTTACAAACGGCTGCTAAATGCACATTTAAAAAATATATGAACTGAAATAAAGATTTGAAATAAAACAAAAAAGTTCAAACGATAAACAAATAGCATGTAGCAAAAGATGGCGAGCTGAACTGATGAAATGCGTCCCTGGGCGTACGGTAACAGACTATCGCGGCGGGACCCATATGAGCCACCCATGACAAACATCGCTTGGGTTTCGCTTATTATATAGTAGGATTCCATGCTTGTTAAGCTGAGCACTGCCTTCGATAGATTTATGAGCAACGTGCGTAGACAGACCGTAACAGAAGTGGTGAAGAACTAAGTCGCGAAACGTCGATTTCTGCTTCATTTTCAAGAAAATTGCCAAAGTGCCGACAGCCGGACAACAGTGAATCAATGTCATTCGGACGCATTTTCGAATTACTTCGTTACGCTGACAGAACACCTCGTTTGGATTCTGCGTAGACAAGATATAAAATTCATAAGATTCGTGGTCCAGATAGACCAGATCATTACGAGACAACCTAATAATAATCATACTAATGATAACAAAGGGGTTGACGTCACAGGTTAACCTCATGAGATCAACTTTGTAAAATAAGCATACAGAGTCATCGTAAATATCACCGGCAATGAATGATCTGGAACTGGATGTCCAGCAAAGTAACCCAACTCGTCGACGGCAAGCAGATGACGGGTAATTCAAACGTCACATACAATGATTCTCATCATGCTCATCTAGAGCGGATTTAAGCACAATAAGTACATCGGTACGGCTGTTGCCACGGATCTTGGCCGTCGACTGTACTTCAATCCAGCCTACACGAAGCCTAGAAGAGCAACATCCACATCAGTCAAACTAAATAAAAGAAAAAATTATCACGGAACTTGGAAACGATATGACATTCGGGACTAAAAGCGGGACAAAATATGCGGTATATGGATAACTAACAAACATGCAGAAATCGAAAACTGCAAAAATGTATCAAAGGCATCAAACTACTCCAATATCACGTACGCATCAACTGGACTCCAAAACGTTTAGTTCTTCTCGGCTTCATCATTTTCAGATTTCTCTTCGGAAGCAGCCACATCCTCTTTCTCTTTAGTTGACTCCTCAGAACCCGTTGATTTCAAGCCATCATCGTTGGAGGACGACGTGTTCTCTTCAATATTCAACCTTGCCACTTTATCTACGCCCGGTTCGTCTTCAGCCTAAAAGAAATTCGCTACTGGATCACATCAACACATTTGCCGTGGAATATCTTTCATGAAAATTCACTGCAATGATAGCTAACCCCAGTTTCAAAACTCAGAATATTTCAGATAGCAGAAAGAAGGGAAGTTGTAAAAAAGGAAAAAAGGTTAGATAGAGGCAACTTAGTGGGTAGGTGAGGGGGAGGCATATTCCAGTGTGCCTAACACTATCCAGGACCAATAGTTCAGCTTGAAATTACAGCGACCTTGTCACTTCCCTCATCTCCTTGTCCAAATAAAACAAGAAAGAAAACGAAAGCACGAGTGAAAATAACAATAAGAGCATATTATGGAGCTAAGGATCGGAAGTAAAATAAGCATGTTCAAATAAATATATCTCTCACTACAACTGACTGTTCTCCGATCAAAATGAAGCACCATAAAGCAGGCAGAACACGAAAAAAGCCTTTTGCAAACAATGAAAGACTCTAAAAGACTGCTCAAGAATTGTGTAGTAGATATAATCGGATCACCTAATCAAAAAGAGAGGAAATCGTTGATTAATAAAGAGAAGGCAAATTGGTTTTTCGAAATATACCGGAACTGTCACTCTGCAGTTTCTCACATATTTTCAGGATTACAAGGCACTCTCAAAGATGCTGCAGCCCCTCAAGCTCAAAAAAGGTCCGAAAGTATGATTTTCTCTTACTCCAAAAGAAAAACAGTTTCCTTAAGCAGCAATCTGTGTTTCTGCTGAATTTTCTGTTGAGGCGACTGGACAAAAGCAATTGGAACATACTCTTAAATACCTAACAACAATGCTCGAGGAAGAGCAACGACCATAAAATATCGAATTTAAAACATATGGAAGAACTGAAATATCTAAAATACCTTCCGCTTCCTCTTCGATGACTCGCTTGCCTTCTCCTTCTTCAGGATACCCTCGAGGGTTGCGCAAAACTCGTCAATATTGAGAGCAGTTTTCTGGAAGAATTGGTCATCAAATAACGTTGGGATGGATGGGTCATTCAAATCCAGACTAACCGAAAACCCAATGGTAACCAGGAAAATTTGAATTGCAGTCGAGTCCGGCGTGGTGGCGCTGATTTTCAGCCGCTTCTGATCAACTCTTTCGAAGAACATGTCGGCGTGTACTCTGGAGTTGATCACCACACGATGGTTGCCGGTGGTTCGAGCCACTAAAGCAATTTGTCATCGTCTTTGACACTTGAGCAGTTTTATTTTATTTACAATCTCACACAAAACAAGAAAGCAAACGGCCAATTCAAAGAAAAAATACCGAGGCAACAATTGTACCTTACCTATTCGATGATGAACTTCACCGTCTTCGTTCCTCTGATTAATTTTTATTTGAGCAAGACCACGTTCGACCCATGTCTTTTTCTCCTTATCGAATGAGTGTAATTTACAAGCAGTCTAAAATAGTAATAAATAATATAGGAAAAATGAGTCTAAACTAGCAAATATAGGGAAGCTTCTAAAGAGATCTACAAAAAGAAAACGTCTGCAGAAATAAGACCCACTTGAAATATATTTATATCGTTTTCTTCACCAGTAGTTACCGTAACTATACTCGTACTTGGCTTGTCGTGCTCCTTTTTCTTCTCCGCTGCCTCCTTTGCCTCGGCTATGAAGTCGTGCTCTTCATGCTGAAACAGAAATCCAAGCAATTTAATTTACTCCTTCAGAAAAGCTAACTAGATAGCTATAAAGGAATTCAGACTTTGTCTTGTTGCGCTGCACTCTTGAACAGCTCCTCGGCTGTTTTGGGCTTTGCGCCCTCACCGTCCGCATCTGTCGAAGACGTTCCATTGGTCGACGTGCATTCTTTGTCCTCCTGTACACAAACAATGATAAATAAAATAAGAAGAAAAAAGAACTCATAAAGACAACGCTGATGCCAAATACCAACCTTCACCACACGTTCGGATATCTTGGAGCCGAAAACGAATACCGGTTGACTTTTGCCTTCCTGCTCTTGACGGAGCTTCTTCTCTGCAGCCATCTTTCCTAATACGTCGTCTAGCGATTTCTTCTCCAACTGGACGTGTGTCGATGGCGTGACGCCGAATCCGAAGCCCGATTTACCTTGAATGACCGTTTCTTTTGCAATACACCAAATTCTTTTAATTTTTGGCGCTAGTTCAAAGTTCCGTCTCCATGGACCCACCTTGAAAAAAGAAAACACCCTCAAACCTGGTCTTTCAAGCTTACTTGGAAAGCTGGTGACGAGTCTGACGTCGGTCTTGGACCAAAGACCTACCAGGACGGCTGGTTTAAGAACACTGATTTCGCTGGAGCTCGAACTCAACAATCAAGTTTGATCACGAATCTCAGATGCAATTTCCGAATTTCGGCCAAGAACCACTCATATCGTTCATAAGAGTGCGAATGACCGATTTCGCTTACTCCTCGTCTGGTAGGCTTATTTAGGAAACTGCTAATTTCATATCCGTTCTCAGGGCTTATATTTCCGACCATTCCATCCTCCCCCACGTTCTTAACCGAAATAGCTTTTTTGTCGATACGGGTGGTATCCTACGAATATCGAACTACCAATAAGAGTCCCGAAGAACCCACTTATCCGGAGATTCAGCGATAGTGAATTTCGATAAAGGTGGGATCAATGAAGTCGGAACATCTAACTACTGCCAACTTCACAAACATAAAACTTCCCCAACCAGTCATATTAGTCATATAATCAGAACAGGTGAATTTACTGATTTTGCGGAGAGCCACAGACTGTTTGGTAACATCTCTAACAAGGAAAATTAGTGAACATAAAAAATCTGCACGGAATGGAAGCAGATAGTCACACAGAACAATAAATAAGAACTACGGTCCAGTTGAATGCTGAAACGGTTTTTGAGAAAGAGTAAATATATGATAACACTCGATATTTTCAAGCAACTCACTCTGACTCCACAACTGATCCGCTTTTGCCGAAAGAGCAGACTGTCGAAAGGCGAACATTTTCTTCGCTGGTGGCGCTTCAGAGTCGTGATTCGAGTGCTCAGACATGATGACGTCCAGCCAGACCCGCACTGAGAATGAAAATAAAAATTAGAGATCATTAAGTTAAAATTAAAATATAACACGTCGGCGAATTTCGTTCAGTAATACGAGATATAGTTAAAAGATTTTACAGATGACAGGATGTGAGCACACAACTTGGCATTATTCATCTTATGCCACTCCAGTAGTCGGAAAATTTGTCTATCCAATCTTGTTCAAACTCGGTCCGTACAGTTTTTTTGCTACGGATTATGCTTTTCCAAATTTCGACCGAGGACCACCCATACAGTTAATATTGTGCACTAGGATGGTCCATCTCGCGTCGATTTGCCCAAAATTTCTTCTGGGAGTGTTATTTGGGGTAATGATCACATATCTGACGTCCTTCTCGGATTTCTGAATGTGACAGGTAAATACTATACCGCCCTCAATAAATACAAAAAAGAAAATATTCATAAACGGCACCCCAAACAGCACCTACTGATGAAGCTTGAGCCAGATCGAGCCTGGCTGAGCCACTCCACCCAACGATGAAGTAGTCTTCGGCCGAAAAGAAAAATTCAATGCCGAATTCATGATCAGCACCCTAAAGAATCTCCCCCAGCAAAGATTAAATGTGGTGGAATGAAAATCGTTGTTCCTCCGACTACTGGAATGAATAAAGCCCAGTGTTTTGATGAAGACAACGAATTTATAGATAAAAATATAGATTAAGAGTCGTCACGTTTTATACAAATAGCAAAACTACCGCATTTCTATCGGCAGCCCACCTTACCCAAGAAACCATAAACTACGAGTTTGGGCAAACCAAATCGCAAGTTTAGTCGAAACTGAGGAAAACCTTGCAGCCAACTCGAAGAACACATCAACCACTTCCATAATGATTTAAATAAAGGATTCAGAGTAAGGACCTAACGATAAGTTTAGCGGCTAGGCCCACTAAGTTGAATACATTCGTCCTCAAATCCTAACCAAAGTCCGGCCCAAGTTTCATTACAACTGAGGTTTTTAGCTTTGGAACTATTCATGCAGCCTACACGAACCACAAATTAGAAGAAACGAAAAGAATAAAACTTATAGAATGGCCAAATAAGACCCTTGAAAAGGAAAACAATTACAAAATTATTAGCGAAAACGTCGCGTCGTCACCGCCGCGCAGCGAAAGATTGACTTCGCGTGCGATTTGGCAATGGAGCGCGAAAACAGCTGCATACAGGCCGTCTCGGTTACTTGGGCACAGGTAGTTAGCCTCGGTGAAAGCCAAAGGTAAAGTGGTGAGAGGTGATTGATCCCCCAAGGATGCGCCATGCGTTCATATTCCATTCAGAACAGTAGAGGCATGATGAATGCGTATTTGGCCCATACAATGGCTTGCGTACACCACCTGCTGTAGGAAGTCAGTTTCTTCATCTGACCAGGCAAGTCTGGTAGCAATTTACCCAAACCCGAAATGGTGAAAGACTTTGTTAGCTCAGGACAGGATTGATCGCTTGATAGTGCGGTTTCTAACAGAGATGCCGTTGGCTTTATTCAAACGTTTATGAACAATAAGCCTACGATACAATAGAACACATACATTCGCACGCTTTAATGATGAACGATGGTGGCTAGAGAATTTGATAAAGCTTGTAGTATTTCTTGGGATAGTTGGCAAACTTCACGTACTTTCCCCTGAGTCCATCGGGTCTTTCCTTATTCGAGCACGCCATAATCTGAAAAAGTAAATTGAAATTTCACAAAGCAGCGAACTGGTATTGGATATGGAAGAGAGACTTTTCAGCAAGAAAGAAATCTCACCATGTTTCTTGAGTGCGCACTGAATGGTGAGAGGTAAGTGAAGCAGTGCCGGAAGCTTCTCATGTACGCATGTTTGACCTAAAATTAATACCGGGCTGCTGTAGTGCTCCTTTGAGCTTTGAAAACAAGCTCAGCAATATTTGAAACACAATGTAACAGAAGTTAAATTCTCAAGATCTGTAAGATTTTATGATGATTTCCAAAGGTACTCCGTTTTGGATGCATCTCAGCATCTGCGGAATGCCTTTGTCGAGGAGAGAACCAGAGACGCTTTTCCTATGAAATTTTATCACGATAGGGCTGCAGATGAAGTGGCAAAGGTGAAGGTGAAGGTAAAGGTGCCAGCGTTGATCAGTCCCCTTGGCTTGGATAGCCCGGGATAGGATCGATCGCTAGACCGTGCGGGTGTCAGCAGCGCCTCTTACCACTGTACCATACGGGCAGGAAGCAATAAAAGGTGCTAATAAAACCCTCACGGGCGAGCGATCAGTCCTCTCCCTTGCTGATCAAGTCTTGCACCCTTCGTTTGGCGGCTGGTTCCCATAAGTCGCTGCTTAAACCAAGCATACCCTGATCATTCCTCTACGATTCTGAATGGAACACGAATGCGTGGCGCGTCCTGAGGAGACTGATAAACGCTGACCAAATTACCTTTACCTTTACCTATTGCTAAGAGATCCCATCTCTAATAGATTTAACTCTGACCTCGACTTCTTTGTTTTTTGCAGGCTCCTTGCTATATGTGTTGACGATGACCACACCTGAAATAAGAGACCACCAGTGTTCTCGTCATCAGGCGCAAGCCCTTTGACCTTTTTAATCACCAGAACGTACCTTTAAATAGAAATATTCACACAAAAAACTATCAAGAACATGATGATCACCATAGCCTTCCATCCTCTAAGCCCAGGTGTCAGCTTAGTGCAGTGTTAAGAGGCGCTACGGACACCCGTGCCGGTCGAGGGATCGATCTCGGCCGGTGCTAACCAGGCCTTCCATTCCTCCGGGGTCGGGTAAATTGGTACCAGACTTTTCTGGGAAGGTGAGAACACTGACTTGGTATAGCAGCTGATTCATACAAGCCATTGTATAGGCCAAATGCGCATTCACCAAGCTTCTATGATTCTGTATTGAGAAGGAAAGCGAGAGGAGGTCCTTGGCGGAGTGATCAACTCCGATACCTTTACAATTTACCTTCACCGCTTAGGCTTTTCTATTCTAGTTTCATCAGTGTTGTAGCATGTTGTAGCATAACGTTCGTTTGTTTAGTATTTTACATACGTCTTCCCAGCTCATCGTATTTTTTCCTGCTCACTATTTTTTTTAACTGTATTGTAATCTGTTTAGCTATCTTCTGCCTGTTAAAAGGGCATCCCTCGTACGCGGTTGTCAATTTCTGTCACGTGTTCATTGTTTAGATGTTTAGCCTTTGTTCTACACGCATGCGTTAGTGTGCGTCCATTAAGTAAATAAATAAATAAATAAATAAATAAATAAATAAATAAATAAATAAATAATAAATAAATAAATAAATATGCTCTGCGGTCCGCTATTATGTGCAGCTTGATAGACGAAATTCAGCTCCATCGCTCCTTCTTTCTGAGATGAGGCTGATGGTTCATTCGAAAATTTAGCCAATTTCTTTTTCTCTTTTCTAGCCTTCAAATTCACATACTGAACCCTTACCTTTCTCATTGATTAGTTTCGACAAATGATCGATGACTTCTGCCTTCAAAAACTTCTCAATAGGACACAGAATATCGAACTCGGGATCGAGATTGCACACGTCGACTTGTATAGCGTCATATTTATGACCTAGGTTTATTCGACTTGAAATTACAACAGCAAAGATTTAAATTGTAAGTACTTTAGAGCACTCCAGTAGGAACGTTTGACACTTATGCCTTTCTCACCGTTTTCCACAGCTCTTCGCAGAAATTTGACGCCATCTTCGATGATCACCCTGTGCCTCTCGTCCTGCTCCAAGCCGAACCATTTTGTGGCAATTTCTAACATTTTCGGCTCAATCTCCACTGCCGTGATGTTAATCTCAAAGAGAATATTTCACAAGTTCGTAATGATTTGTGTTCTTAATAACATGACATACAAATCAATCGTCTTTTTGGTCAATTCGTCTAGGGGTCAGCCGTAAACTACCGACTAATATATTCAGGACGATAGAAGCATGGCAGGAATGATATTGGAGCAGAAAGAGAACAGAAGAAATTAGAAAGCAGAACTGGATCAAAAAAATTTCAACTAGAATGACTAGAGTGACCAGAGTTTCATTTCATTCCATTTTCTTTTTTTGTATCTTCGTTGGTTATATTATATTTATATTTAATACCATTAACCACTGTTCAGCCCGACTGTGTGTAAATATTTGAATAAATAAATTATAGTGAAGTGTAGATGAGCGATGAAACGAGCGAGACCAATAAGTAGGCAAACGAAGAGAAACTTCTTCATTGTACTTGCTGTTTGACTTCGGGAAATCAGAGAATGGATAGAAGCTGATAGAAAGTACCAGAGATAGGGAAGGAATCGTGAAAACAGGATTTGAATCGCTTTGGGCACTACTAAACTGGCAGGAGGAAGTGCCCTCCTATAGTCACCCTTGAAGCCTTCCTTAAGAAATTATAATATATGGTTGGAAAGGAAGTTGTGTCAGTTCTCACGAATTCGTGATCTGATTGTTCATCAACAACAAGCAAAAGAAAAACAGGTAAAAAGTTGCGCTTTTGAGGTTTAAAGAAAAATTCTTCCTGCCCACTCACTCTTCAAATAGCTCCACTAGACGACTACAAAATTCCTACGATAGTTCTTCAGTTACAGCAGATAAAACGGCTCTGTGAAAGATTCTGCTTCAATAGGTCGAAATTAGTCAAACGATGAGGGGTGAGCTGTTTTGCGTTGTGCTGCACGCTAATTGTAAGGAAATACCATATTAGAAGAACAGGTCTTTGAAATGGCGAAAGATTTTCTTGTCAGTCAACAAAGTTAAGGCGAACGATTTCGAGTGGAATTCAAAGGCTATTTGATGAATTTCCAACTTCTGTAGAACATGCCGGTCACAAGGTGTATTTTCTCACCTTCGGATACATATGATGCGTGTAGGTGTTCATGAAGCCAGCTCCCATTCCTACGAATAGCACCTGCGCTTCAGCGTCTCTGCTCATTTCCACTGCACCACTCGTGAACATTTCCTCTTAACATCACAGTCATTGATGCCATTTTGCAAAAGTTTAGCCAAAAAAGTTTGTAGAAAAAGCAAGTTCTGCTTCACAGCGTAGTAAGGGACATGACACAGAAAAGACGTCCCGACGTGATTTTTTTCAATTGATATATGTCATGAAACATGTAGTCGTAAAAGACCGCTTCAGACTAACGGAAAAGGAGCGATGTAGTCAAAGTTGAAAATGTCAGGTGTAATTGTCCAAGTGTGAGGCTTTGACGTCGACGCGGTTGCATGCACTCTACACTTTTGGTTGGTGTACAGTGTTCTGACTGAATTTCTGACTCTATCAATTCACTTCAACATATCGCTGTCAGTGCTGTTTCAAATCATTATTAGATGACCCTGGTGTCACACTGTTCAGTATTAAAAGGTGTCATCAATGGAGGAATCCCCATTCCTCAGATCTGTTCCAAACAAGATGTAGCAAATCTAGCAACTCAGACAATCGAGCACCAGTAACGATACCCGTGAGGGTTACGAACGGGGCACAAAGCGCTTGCGACATCAAATGACTACGTGGTTCAGCGCGCGATAGTGGTAGTATTGTGTTGCTATTGTGTTTCAGTAAGGGACATGACGCAGAAAAGACGTCCCTACGTGATATTTTTCAATTGAAAAAGAATTGTTTTTTAACAGCTGATCTGTTTCACTGTTTTCTCATCTCTTCACTTAATATACAACTTATATGTACCTCTTTACCAAACCAGCTTCTGCTGTTGTGCATTTCGGCGGCATTTTTAATTTAGCACTCCTATTTCAGGGCGCAGTGGCAAGAGGTGCTACTGACAACCGTACGGTCGATCGATCCTCGCGCGTGCCAAGCAACCCTTTTTCCCTACGGGGTAGGTAAATTGGTACCAGACTCCCCTGGAAAGGTGAAAACACTGACGTGGTATAGCGACTGGCCGCTGCAGGTCATTGTATAGGCCAAATACGCATTCACTATGCCTCTACGATTTGAGTGGAACACGAATGCCAGCTACAACGGCAGAACGACAGTACTACAGAATCATTACTACAGGCGTTATCAGTCCCCTGAGGCGGTGCGTCCTCATAGGACTGATAACGCCGGCACCTTTACCTTTACCTTTTGCTACAATTCTGTAGTACTGTCGTTCTGCCGTGGTAGCGATCACCCGCTCCTCTGAGCTAATATCAGGTTCGCTCACCGTCTGGAAAGCAACAGCTGCCACAGACTTCACTCTACCGTGGAAAACGTGACAAGGTGGTTTGATGGAAAAAACACCTCAATTGCTGTTCTCAGGGAAATCAATGAGACATTTGCGAGACTACTACTGTCTGTTCGCATTAGAATAAGCGCATGAAACGTGTAGTCTCGAGAGAGCGCTTCCGACCAATGGAAAAGGAGCGATGTAGTCAAACATGAAAAAATCAGGTGTAATTGTCAAAATGTGTGGCGGGATGGCCGATAAGTTAAGAGCCTGGGCCCATGATGTCGATTATCAGAGTTCGATCCCGTCCCAGGCAGAAACTCCTGCCTAGCTTAGAAATAACTGAAAAGGGTGTCGGTATCAGCGTCAGGCCCGGGTGACAGATCAACTGATGGAGGAAAACTGTCACGATCACAAGATGGATCGATGATCGCATGCAAGGAAGGGGCGCTCAAGAACCTGCGATCGAGGACGATATGGCCACCCCACAAGGAGCTCAACACAGAGACAAGATGGTAGTGTGGGACCTCAACAAATGCGGGAGCAGCACCAAGAAGAAAGAAGACGCAGCGACTACGATGAAAGACCTACACCTTAACTGATCGGGATAAAAACGTTGTGGAATAAAAAAAA
The DNA here is from genome assembly GCA_030553155.1 of Nippostrongylus brasiliensis. Taxonomy (NCBI): domain Eukaryota; kingdom Metazoa; phylum Nematoda; class Chromadorea; order Rhabditida; family Heligmosomidae; genus Nippostrongylus; species Nippostrongylus brasiliensis. Next base: position 37,042,726 of record CP130733.1, read on the forward strand.
TTGTCAAAGTGTGAGGCTCTGACGATGACGCGGTTGCATGCACTCTAAACTTTTGGTTGGGGTACAGTGTTCGGACCCAAATTATGACTCCTTTAATTCACTTCAACACATCTGCTGTCAGTCCTGTTTCAATCATCGTTAAATCATCCTGGCCCAGATTTATCATTGGTCATCCCCGGATAAACCCGGAGATTTACCCCGAACGGCGCGCAAACCGAGATTCGTGAACGTGTGTCGGGGTTTAATCGGGGTTTATCGTGGGTCCATCAAACCTCGCGATGAGGCAGGGGATAGGAGACCTCGCGGTATCGAGCGCGTTTATCGCCGACGAGATTTCGGAGACCGCTCGTCCGTTCATGAATCTGGGCCCTGGTGTTCCACGGCTCGATCAAAATCAGCATGGAGGAATCCCCGTTTCCCAGATCTGCTCCGAATGAGATGTAGCAAATCTAGCAATTGTCGAAAGAAAAAAAGGCTCATCAACCTACCTATCATGCTGGCTGTATCGCTTTGGTATACTAATCTACTTTTGTCGATGCTCCATTTACTTGTGTCAATTTCATCGTCGATCACTTAAAGTATAGATCTGCGCGTTTTCATTTTCGAAACTGCAGAAGTGCAACTAGTTTTTGAGATATCAGAAGTTCCTCCTAGTCTGATCTCCCTTGTAAAGGGATATCTACAAGTTCGCGAATTCACTGACCGTTTGGAATTTCTATAACTGCTTCGGATGTCATAACATCATCAGTGACAAAATGTCGTTGTAGTTCTTCTCTAGAAAGGGGAAATGCTCTATACTTAAAGATACTGTATGTACTAACACACTTTTGCATTTTGCAGATGTTACCTGTGAATCGTATCTCTGACGACGAGACAATAACTTTCCTTGATGCATATTTTGTCTCTGAAAACGGCGTTCTCAATAAAACTTGAAAAACATGTTCTCATGTTACTGCGTTGGTCGTAAAGTTGCGAATAAATGGGAGGTTAGCATGAATTTGTGCTCCAAATTCCACCTCTGTCGAAGCTTATTGAACACTTAACACTTACATTTGTCTCGTTAACCCATGCTTGTGGTTGAAGCGTTGAATCAGTTTGCGGTATTCAGCAGTTCCATGGAGGATTCGGGAGCAAGTTTTGGAAGCTTTGTCGCCTTTGTCGCAGGTATCGGTATCTGAGGTCGCAAAACTCTGAACGTAAACGATAATTCGAAATTAGTTCTGGGTGACACATTCTAAATACCAGGATGCATGAAGCTCGAGCTGCCCTGATACTCATGGTAGATCCTTGAAGTACTGTGGGAAGGGCAGAAGCTGAGAGAAAACATGAAGCTGCTGCTGTCAACATTGATGTGATGTCTAGGTCAACTGTCGGCAGGGGATGAACGCGACATAGCAGATGAGCTGAGGTTCGGATTTGAATTTTCATACACTACTATTGTCCTAAATTAGCGTCACTGGTGCAGTAATAAGGTAGGTCCGGTCTGCTGGCACGCTTGACTGCCTTTTAACTGAAAACGCTCACGAAATGGTATGCGTTAAGTTGTACAGCAAGAGACGACAATTATACAATTTTGGGTTTTTTCCACAGGAACCTGCCCAAATCGGTGCTTGAGAGGAAATACTTGAAAATACACATTTGGAAACAATTTCGCCTCATTTGAGGATTCTATTAGTTGTGTAAGAGCAGGATCGTGATTGGTCGCAAGAATACGGTAGTTGGTGATACGACATGCGCCAGTAAGTCACATACTCGCCTTTTCCGAACTCGCAGTTGGTTACCCTAAGCATGAATCATTCCAACGTTCCGGCTGATGTCGAATATTTAAGGTGGCGGTGAGAGCCCGGTCCACTACCACTACTCAATCACATCCCAGGATCTCAGGATATACGCCACACATCTGATAGCTCTGTTTGCCATATTCTCGGCTGTAATAAATTTATAAGCCATACTGTATTCGAGCGCTGGCCGCACGGTTACGCCAATACAACAGGTCCTGGCCGGGAATGGGTCTCTCCAGTTGCGTGCTTGGCTGGGTCGTAGGTCGTGCGTATGAGGCCATAAGTGCCTTATTGACAGAATAACGATCAACAGAAGTGACTTCAGGGCTGAACTACTCCTCCCCAGCATTGTCTCATTCGCTTGAGATTTGCTAATTATTTCCTTCTGATCCAATCGCCATCAAATACCTACCCATTGACCTACGGTCATGTCATTCTGTGTTTGTCTTTGTTACTAACCGATTTGTTCGATTTTGGTTACTGACCACAAATAAATGAATAAATAAATACATTTTAAATGCGACCGTAGCATACAAGAAATGACATCTCACCGCTAACAGGAGCAGGCCGATGAAGAATTGGAGCGAAGTTGGACGAGAACTCATAGGAGATGAGCGTGCACCGATTAGCCTAACAATCACAGTATAAATGAGCTACCTTACGAGATCAGAGACCGTGCGTTCGTCTATCAGTGAGGATGACGTGGATGATACGGATGATAAGGCGTATGCTCGTCTAACCCCGGGGATGATGTGGATGATAACATCTCCGAGCCATCATTGGTTTCTTCTGTTGGTTTCATGATATACGTCTACTGGATTAACTTCTTGGGAGTGTTTGATATTGATATTTATTACGTGTACGCACCCGAAACAGAAGAATACAAAAAACAAAATGCGGTGCAAATAGCACATTAGAAGTACATATTTCAGTGCTCAAGAAGTCTCAGTTCCACGAGACGTTTGATATAGCGAAAGAACACTGTACAAGCGGAATGTCATTCCTAAATGCAAGGTAATTAGAGCGCGCCCTACATGTGAAATAACTCAATCCGAGGGTTGACTTAGGCTTTCCGTGCGAATTTTTTTTCGAGATTAGCCCACTAGCTTAGTTTCCACATGTCCCTTGCAAATTTTCACCTTTCCGGTCACTTTACCGCGAATCTTTATGTTCATACAGGCGACATTCCTGCCCCTTAATGTTCCCTTCACTTGCCTATGCTACTATTTCAGTATTTCAGTCGGTAGCCGACCTAGCTGAGGAATAAAGTGACGCGAAAGTGGCTCCAGATTTGAGTTCTTTCGATTTATTACGCAAATGTACAAGAATGAAAGGGCGTCATTCAGCTGAGCTATTGTCATGCCGTGGTCGCCATCAAATACATCACAGATAACATGTCATTCTGTGTTTGTCTTTGTTACTAACCGATTTGTTCGATTTTGGTTACTGACCACAAATAAATAAATGAATAAATAAATACATTTTAAATGCGAACGTAGCATACAATAAATGACATCTCACCGCTAACAGGAGCAGGCCGATGAAGAATTGGAGTGAAGTTGGACGAGAACTCATAGGAGATGAGCGTGCACCGATTAGCCTAACAATCACAGTATAAATGAGCTACCTTACGAGATCAGAGACCGTGCGTTCGTCTATCAGTGAGGATGACGTGGATGATACGGATGGTAAGGCGTATGCTCGTCCAACCCCGGGGATGATGTGAATGATAACATCTTCAAGCCATCATTGGTTTCTTCTGATGGTTTCATGATATACGTCTACTAGATAAACTTCTTGTGAGGTTTTGATATTAATATTTATTACGTATATTTAAGACACACGTCCGAAACGGAAGAATACAAAAAATTAAATGCGGTACAAATAACATGACAGAAGTGTTCAGTGCTTAGTAAGACTCATTTCCACAAAACGTCTGAAAGAGCATAAAGAACACGGTACAAGCGGAATGACATTCCCAAGTGCAAGATAATTAGAGCACGCTCTACATGTGAAATAATTCAATCTGATGGTTGACTTAGGCTTTCCGTACGATACTTTTTCGACACTGCCACAAGTTCTCGATGGACGCAGTGAAAAGAACATTGAGATGTCAGTGTCGATAATCCCCGTGAGCATTTTGCCGAATAGAAATAGTTACCAACACATACATCCCTAACCTTACGTCGAGACTGCAGAGTGCTTAAGCATAAGTACTTGCTCCTTATTTGTGTTCTTGGTACGAAATTTCTTCGAGACTAACCCACCAGCTTAGGTTCCACATGTCCCATGTAAATTTTTACCTTTCTGACCACTTTACCGCCAATCTTTGTATTCATGGACCCCCTCCCTTCCCTTGCGTATCTAGTATTTCAGTAGCACGATAGTCGACCTGGCTGAAGAAGAAAGTGACGCAAAAATGGCTCCAGATTTGAGTTCTTTCGATGTATTACACAAATATATTATAATAAAACTGCGACATTCAGCTGAGCTGTTGTCATGCCGTGGTTACCTTTGAAGGATACATCACAGATAACCAGGGCAACTTGTCGTTTCTGCTTTTGTGCTAGGCGTGAATTGAATGTAATTTGTTATAAACTGCTGTTGGGACAAACATAACAGTATCTATCCTGAACGATAGGAATCGTTTACACCACTTCAGAACAGAAAAGTAAGCCGATAGAGTGGTGTCGCGAACGTGTTCGCTTAGGTCACAAAGAATCTCGACACCGTAAGAAACACTTTACGATCAAAAGACATCTACAAACTTCTGATGTACCTAGCAGTAACCCGAAAAAGCGCGGTGATAGAACTAAAATTTCTCAAGAAACAGTTTTCAGCTCGTGATTGGTTCAAGTGCTGTCACTCACTCACGCCTTACTAATTCGGTACCAAAGCATACTAGAAGTAGATGTTGTAATGGTGATACTAAGCGCTCGTTTAGACGCCGCGCGGCGAAAATGCAAAATTGAAACGCAATCGATAATTAACGTCCTTGATCGAATTTGCTCCTTTGCATTAGTGGCGCAGTCCGGTGGCGCCCCATATAGGCAAACTTATTGGTCGTTTGGGTTTTTAGAAGGCTGCTACTCCTTGCTAAAGGACATTTTGACGAAATTCACTTTCTTCGTTTAATAACTTTCCTATGTAATGATATGCCTAATTTTTTGCTTTAGACACAATCAGTGGTTGCATAGCGCCTTACAAGTGTTTTTTCTTTGCACCGAGAATTTGCAAGAATTTTAACGTTTATGAAGAACACGTTTATGGTAACATGTCTACTTAACAATAGAATGTCCTCATTTCCACGCTTTAACTCAAACAGCTATTTCCTATTTAATATTTAATGTCATAAGGCTGGTAGAACTTCTTTGGATAGCCGGCGAACTTCACATATTTTTTTCTAAGTTCATTAGGTCTTTTTACATTTGTGCACGCCAGGATCTGAAAAAGTAAGCTGACATATTTCGAAACAATACGCCGTTATTGGATATTGGCGAAAGAAAATTCAAAACGATTTCTCACACTGTTCACTGAATGACTGTTGAACGGTGAGAGATAACTGAGACAGTATCGAAAGCTCTTCTTGTAAACAGATTTAACCTGAAACAACCGACGGAATATTGATGTTTTTCTTTAAGGTTTTCAACAAGTCCTGCAATAGCATGTCTTGAAACATATCTTAACAAGCTTTTGAGTGCGCAAGATTTCAGGAATCTCAAGAAAAGTATTCTACTGGAGCCGCAGCTCAGGATCACTTTTTGTTGAGAAATGATCGAGTTTCAGAGAAATCCAAATGATTCTAAAAGCAAGTCATACCTTGTCTGGAAGTTTTCGGTCAACCTTCTTAGTCAAAATATTGTGGACGACAACCCCTGAAATAACGAATTCCCAAATTTTCTTTGTTAGTCACAATCCTTGAAATCTGTAAGTTTGAAGTATTCGGTATTCTGTAGGTGAATGGTTATTTGAAATCTTGCCTGAGGTGGAATGCTGACCCAGCTGTAAGAAAAAAATTGGAGCGAAGTTCGAAATTCAAGTCGGGAATTTTGGGAGATATCCTGGTTTATATCACAAAGGGTAGCACATAGAAGGCCTAGAGCGAGTTCAATTTCATGTGAGCCAAGATTATTGTAAGTTGCTCTGGTGTATCTTTTAAATAGGCGCGCGTAGTACAGTGGGTAGAGGCGCTACTGACACCCACCGAGCGATCAATCCTCGTCAAGGCTAACCAAACATTGAATCCATCAGTGGTCGCGTAAATTGGTACCAGACTTGTCCGGGAGGGTAAATGCAGTAACTTGGTATAGAGGCTGACTGGCGTAAGTCAATTGTTAGTCCAGATGCTCATTCACCATATCTCTACGATTCTGAATAGAACACGGCGGCGCGTCCTTATGACACTGGTCAACGCAGATACCTTTACCTTTTAATTTACCCTGGTGCCTGATCATTACCGAGGTATCAAGTTTTGTTTACTTGAAGCTATTAGGTTGTAAAGAAAGTTCTGTCCTTATATTTAACACAGCAACGCAAATCCACGTGTTTTAAGATATCACCTCCAGAATTCAAACCAATAACGCATTGAAGCTCGCGTTTGTCCATCATAATTTCCACACCTCTTGCTAACTATCTGCCAATTTTCAAAGTTGATCTGGCTTTTCAAGGGGGAGAGGGCCTGAATACCAACACAATATCGAATCCGCCTTGGAACTTCTTTCGCGATAGCGGCACGCTTTATACTGCTTTCCTTAGAAAAAGATGTGCTCTTTCGAATGGTGGTTAAATTATGGGCCGGTTCAGAGTGTTGCTGCGTGCAGCAGCTGCAACAGAGAATTCCCACCGGAATTTTATTGTCGTGCTGCAGGAGAGGTTGTGGCTGCGGACTTGAATGGGCGCGGGGGTCCCGCAACGATCGTCCTGCTGATTTCTCATCGACGCCACGCCACCGATCGATCATGTGATTCCTATCACGAAAAGCTGCTGCTGTGCTGTTGCTGCAGAAAACTGCAGCAAATCTGCGGCAACGCGGTGGTCCCGAACGGAACGACGCTCCGCCCCTTTATTGCTGCACAATCATGCAGCAGCACTCTGAAACGGCCCTGTGAGAAACGGTAAGACATGAGCCGAGTCATGGCGTTTTGAATATAAGATGCAAAAAAGGACAGAACTTTCTTTACAACCTAATACTTTGTTGCAAGTGGATAGGCGCACTTCAGCTGCCCGACACTCTTCTTTTTGGGACGAGCTAGACTCTCCACATCGGAAAAATTGTATTAGATCACTTTAAATTGTTAAACTTGAAATACAATACCTTTCTCAGTGATCAGTGCGGATAGGTGATCGCTGATTTCTTTGTTCGAAAACTCCTGCCTTGGGCATAGAATCTCGAGTGTGTAGTCAACAGTGCACACGTCGATTAGTATAGCATCATATTTATGACCTATGGTTTACTCGACTTAACATATTAAGTATCTAACGAGGGAGGTCAGTGAACTTCCCCCAAAGATTCTATTTGAGAGCTATATGGTTTTGTAGAGCTTCGAATGGCGATTACAACGGTATAGTTTGTTTTTGCTAAATGGCAGTGGGCGATCCAAAAAAGGCGAAACATCTTGACCATTAACTAGTGGCGAGAGCGGTTCTACGTTCTACGGGTGCGGCAAAAGTTCTTGGACACAGATACTTGACCCCCTCAACGGCTCGTCTAAAGCAAATAATATGAAATTTATTATATGCGTTGTATTTGACAACACACATATAAAAAAGCACCTGACTTTCAAAATGACCTCCTTTGGCACGAGGACAAGCCCTAATTCTCTTGGGGACCACGTGTACGGCGGCACGCAGGACCTGTTCATCAATTTCGTCCCAGGCTTTCTTCAAGGCTTCTTTAACGGAATCATTCATCACGCGGAACGTTGCGCTGGCTTTGCTCTTTGATACACACCAGATTGGAGAATTCATCGGATTAAGATTTGGGCTATTCGGTGGCCACTCTTTTGCCGAGATGAAATCAGGGAAATTGTCGG